>JAUMHM010109535.1:0-21670 GCA_032362435.1 Melikaiella ostensackeni
TTTCTGTAATAAAATATTTTTCTTCCAATTTCATTAATTTACAATTATTAAGTAAAAAGACGATTAAAATACGCAAAATTATTCTTTTGAGTCTACCCTGTAATACTGACGAATGTAAGGAAAAATTACAGCCTGCATTCATAAAAAATAGTGAAAGTTTCAAGAAAAGATAAAAAAATTTTATAAGATTCTATTAATGTATGAGATACATTATTTATTTACATATTAAATTTCAATGCAAAGTCATACATATAGAGTTTATAATGCAAATTCCATATTTAATTCAAGGTGACCATGAAACCGAGAAATTACAGTGAAATTATTTTCTGACCTTGAATTTGTATATTCAACGTTCGAGTTCGAAATTTTTTTGCATTACAAGCATTACAGTGCAAGCTGGATACTTCGAAACAGAATCTCGTTTAATCATACTGTTCCAAAATGGATCAATTTTTCAGATCAGAACTCTGAAAGGTACTCTGGAGTACCTTTGCTTGTCAAGCGAATCCCCGTCGATTTCGAATCTGTCAACATCTTGGACTACTTTAAATTTAAAAGCATGAAGCACGGCATCGACAATAAAATGTGGCCTTCTGGCTACACTCTTCTACACTTCGTAGCGCGATTTCGAAACACGATATGATCCCGATACTCTTGTCTAGAAACTCCTACCTGAATACAAAATCCGAAAATTCTTTGACTCCGCTTCATGTAGCAGCAATGCTCGGACGATCGAAGGTTATTGAAATCCTTCTGCGGAGTGGCGCAAAGTATAACATGAAAGATAATGATGCGAAAACTCCATTGTGTTTGGTAGTTGAAAAGGGTGATATGATATCGATTCAAATTTCATTAAATAAAACGCTGGGCCTCAGGCTTTCTTCCAAAGCTTTCAAAAAAAGATCAGTTGCTGATGTTCTGTGCAGCTATTAGAGGAAATGAAGAGATTATAGACCTGCTTATAAAGAATCACGCAGTCATCAAGTTACATTCTCCAAATACTGGCAAAACACCTCTTCATGTTGTGACCGAGAATGAAAATGAGATTATTGTCAAGATTTTATTAGACAATGGTGCCATGCTGAATGCAGTCCAACATGGTAGATATTATTTGCATAATTCGACTGACGAAGAAAGCAACCAGATTCCAATGCACATCGCAACAAGAATCGCGGCTCGAAAGGGAGATTTCGAAATAGTTTAACTACTTTTAAAGCACGGAGCCCAGGTTGATACTGTGGAAGAGAAAATCATTGGATTTAAAACGTATCTTGATTTCGAACCTGAAAATTCGACAATGTAAAAAATCATTCTGAAAATTTTTTCTCATGATTTTTCGAGTGTCAATGGAATGAATTGAATACTCCGCTTTACATTGTTTCTTATTTTGGATATATCGAAGTTGTCAGGACTCTACTCGAGAAGGGAAGTAATCCAAATGCGGTTTTTAAACACGGATTGACGCCTATACATGGAGCAGTCTAAAAAGGGCATGAGAAATTGCTGTTAAAAATGGACACACGGAAGTTGTTCAGAGTCTTTTGAAAGCTAGCGTTAACGTTAACTTCATGTACAAGTAGGTTACAAATTCCCGTCATTATATAACTTTGTCCCATTTTATCCTGGTTGTGATATTTTTTTCCTGGTAAAATGTAAACAGATTCAAAGAAATTCGAATTTTTAAAGGAACTAAATTTAAATCTGTTAGACATCCTAGAAAATTTAATTTGCAGAAAACTGGAATTAAAAAAAAAGAGCTCAAAAGTCTTTCAATAAAAAAATAACTCAAAATTAAGGGAACTCAATTGAATGACCTTTAACTTATAACTAAGTTTTTTAAATCTCTATTCAGTTCAATTCTAATCAATCCTTGAATCTGAAAAACTGAAAATAAGCACAATTTCGACTTGAAGAAGTTAAAATAATTCTTGATTTCAGTTTTGATTGATTAAATCCTTAAATTAATACAAACTGAATTTCTTGAAATTTGGTCGTCCTTAGATTGAAAATGTTTCAATATTTTCGAATAGTCGGAGTATGGAATGTTTTAAAAGAAAATCACTTAATTTTAAGAAAGATATTTAGAAGCATAATCTCTAGCAGTTATCTTGTGTAATAAATTATACAAAAAGGCTCAACCGATTATAATTTTTCAAAACATCTGCGTTCGTGACTCATTATAGACAAATATATAAATAATAAAAAGTGGGAGAAAAGAGGAAAGACTCAGCCAAACCAGCCTCTCACTCTTTTCCTCATTCTTTCTCCGTCTTTTTAAAATTACTGTGAAACAAGATGTTTCGAGGCCTTTATTATTTACTTATTTATATTTATTTATTATTAGGCCTCATCAAAAATTTTATATTAGTATTACCTTGAATTTCAAACTTGAAGGAAATTGAAATAATAAATGATTTTTATTTGAATGGATGAAGCTTTAAATAAAAAATTTGACAGTGGACAACATTTCAAAAAAATGCATTTAAAGATAAAAAAGCTTTCAAAATGAAATTCGATATTTGAGGTTTAATAAAAGGAATAGAAAATTTTTAAATGATGGATTATTTGGTTCTTTCAATTTTTGAAAATTTGATTGTAATTAAATCATAAATCCTTTACAGTTAGAAAATTAAAAATGGGTTTGAATTTTGAAAATTTTTTAATTTACAGAAATTTCGAACTTAAAAACTGATTATCTAAATTGAGAATAATTCAAGTTGTCACATTTGCAGTTTGAAAGAAAAAAGTATTTCCAGCCTTCTGATTCTTCAAGTTTGAATAAATTAAATTTGAAAGCCTTGGGTTTTGAAATTTTATTTATGTTGAAAAGTAATAATTTAATTTATTCTTTATTATGATTATAATATTATTATGATTATTATGAAAACCTTATTTCAATCCCATCATACTGTAAAATTCAAAAGTGAATAAACTCGAGCTCAATCTCAAAAAAAAGTTCACAGCTGGAAATTCGGGCGTTTCAAAGGTTATAATCTTCTCAGCGGATCGAATGAAGGCCTCACTCCTTTACACATAGCATCTAATTTTATTTAGCTTTATACACAACATCTAATATAGTCGAGTTGCTTCTGCAAAAGGGAGCATTCATAAATATCAACCTTAAGGTTTTGGATTACCCTGTTCACCTGGCCGTTGAAATTGGCAGCAAAGATATCATGACAACCTTATCAGAAGCTTCGTCGCCTTATTTATCACATATGATGGATCAACTTTGCATAATGAGCATGTAAAAAAAAGTCTTATGGCTTTTTAAAAAGTTGAAAAATGTAGCTTCTGGTTATTTAATACTCATTTTTTAAATTAATAATGCCTGTTTATTAACGTATGTGTATACATTGCTATTACTACTTTGTAAGAAACATACTACTATTTTTTAACGAAAAATATGTTTTAAAATAAAGATTTTTTTCTTTGTAAGGGATGAACCACTAAAATAAAGTATAAATTTGTCGAAATACAATGTAAAATATTATTTATTGTATAAAAGGAGCATATCAATTTGATAGTCACTATTTGTGAAATCGTATAAATTCGTGAAAAGTGATATAATCTTCAAATACGATATTCGCCCGAATTCAGCGAAAAATTTTAAGGGGAACCAATTCGTGTGTATTCATCAGCACAAATTAATTTCAGTGCAGGCCAATTTAGATTAATTCGCCCGGTTTAAAGACAAACTCTAATTCGCCTAAATTCATCAGCGCCAATGCAGTTAATGACGAGTTTATTCAATCGAATTCGTAAAGTATAACCAACGCGCTCGTCATAAACGATCCGTTGTAACATCTATCAAAGAGTTCCGTAGCTCAGTGGTCGGCTTCTGGACTTAGACACTTGGGATCGATGGTTCGAGTCTTCAGAAATGCACTTTTTATTAATTTTTTTCGAAATGACCTTAACCACGAATTAAGGCAAATTGACACGTATTCAATTCGCGCGGGCTCAATTCGTTTCAACAAATGAGAAAGCAAGATTTGGGAGAATTCAACAATGTTAATTCGTCGCAATTATTTTTTTTTACTGGGGAAGATTGAATCGCTGACATGGCTGTGCAGAATATTTGCTGCGATTTTAAAAATTCTATGGAATGACCCAAATATATTTTATTATTAATTTCTTAGAAATAATCCACCAACATAAACTTCAAAAATTTGTGTCATTGTACCTGGCGAAGAATATTTGTGTCGCAGCAATATAATTATTTGGGTTGATCAAACATTATTCTCCGCCAAGACTCTGATTAAAGAAAGAATTGGAATTATACTTTAATTCAATTTAATGGTACAATTCTTCACTTTTAATGTGAATTTGATTCGCTACCATCAATATTGATATTCGGTATGGAAATTTACCGTTTACATATCGATATCATTTCCAGATTCTCATCATCAGTAATAAAAAGATTTGGATTTATATGAAATCGGACCCATCCTGTATTTACTAATTCGACAGTGGAGAACTACTGATTCCTTAGTGAAAGTTGAGGAATTTCTTAAGGGCTACATACAATTATTCGAAAAAGGGATAGACATAAAAAGAGTTACAAATAGAAAAGTTCATCGAAATAACTAGATTGTGTAACATTTTCAACTTTATTGAAACACTCTAAAGGCAATATTGTGAAATTTGTAAATAGTCCACGTTACCTCCACTAACCCACAGTGGGTCAAAAGAACGTCCGTGGACAAATTGATTTTCAGAAGACAATAATCATCCGAATTTGAGGTTCCTTTTTTTTAAATGAGATCCAATAAAATTCCATATCGAACCGTTATGACGGATTCTCCAATTTTTTTATATTTTTTTCAAATTAATAACAAAAATGAAAAAAAAATTGAACTTCTGAAGTGTACCGGTTTTTAACAAATACTTGGATTCATACAAACATACTGAGAAAACATGAAGCAAATATTCAGAAAAGATTTAAAATAGCAACGCAAATGTTCAAAAATTCATTGAATTTCTTATAAACAAATAAGTGAAGGAAAATGGTTTCGTGGGTATTGGCAGTGATTCGTTACGTGATTCGCACTAAGTCTATTGAATTTATAGACAAAAAGAGTTTTTCAGTTGAATTAATGAAAGTTCATAAATATTTTCTCATTTTATAAAAAAATCGACCATAAATTACCGGGAAATTGAACCTAAGTTTCATGTTCGGCCATTCAATAAAAATGGGTAATTGCTTAAACAATATCAATCAGCAAATGTACTAATTGGCTCGTTTTGGACGCACAAATTTGGTTTTTTTGACGCAATTGACTGTAAATAAGTTACTACCAAATTTTTGAGGACACTTCGATGACAATAAATAATTTTCAATTTAATCAACAATTGTTTGAACAACTTCTCATCATATTATATATTTATAAATAAAACTCCAGCTTTTCACGTTCTTAACAGCCACTTATTTGGCAATGATTTCTTGCTATGAATTGCAAACATTTGATAATTGTTTAAGAAAACTTAATTATTAAGCTTTGTTCTCTCATCGTGATCAGCTGTCAATAACACATTTCTGAACTTCTGCCAGATATTTCGATAACGATCTACTTCTTTCTTCATTATAACTATGTTATGAACGAAATTTTTCCGAATTATGTATTTGTAAACTGAAAATCGCGTTTTTCTTGTGAGATATACTTAAAATAGTGCGAGTCAAGTGACGAGTCGCTTCTAATCCCCACGAAACCATTTTTGTTCAATCATTTGCTAATAACAAATTCAATAAATTTGTAAACGTTTGCGTTGCTATTGGACGTCTTTTTTGTTTGCTTTCATGTTTTCTATGTATTTTTGAATGAATCCAAGTAATTGCAAGAAACAGGTACACTTCAAAAGTCAATTTTTTTTTCATTTTTGTTATTGAATAAGAAAAAATTCTTTCTAAAATCGATCATGACAGTTCGATGCGGAATTTTATTAGGCTTCGTTCAAAAAAACATTCAATTCGGATAATAATTGTCTTCTAAAAATAAATTTTCCCTGGGACGTTTTTCTCTGCCCCACTGTGCAACATAACGTATTTACAAATTGCTGCTTCAAAACAGAAAAACAAAGAATATTTACACACGTGAACTATTTCACCTTGCTTTATTTCCGTTAAAAGCATGATAAGTATATGCACACAGAACACTTCTGATTTCGAATCATCAAAACTGAAAATTTAAATATTAAGATTTTTTGTCAATTTAAGTTTGAAAAAAGTATAATTTATCATTAATTCGAAGGTTTATCTAATTTGAATACATTCCATTCTAACATCTTCTAAGCTAAACACTGTTTTAGATTTAAAAAAAACTTAACTTCTCAGAACGGAAAACTGAAATTTTCCGATATGAAATATTCCCAGCATTAGAAATTGAATAAATTTACAAATTGAATTTCTTAGAATTTTACAATATTAAATCAGAAGCCTGCTTCATATTCTTCAATTTGAAATTAAAAAATGTATTGAAAATTGTACAATTTAAATCTTGTAATGTTCTTAAGTACAAACTGCGTTCCCTCAACCCCCTTTAGAATAAGACTTCATCGCATCGATTAAAATTTTTTTAGCTCCTGCATATAATTACTTTAATCGTGGCTTCACTGTTGCAAAAGAATCTACCATTAGAGTGGTCCAAATTTATATCAGCAGAAATTTTACTTTTTATTTTTGGCGATCGAACCCCCCAAATTCGTTCTTTTCCCGAAGGAATGTAATACTGATGTTTTTTTTATATTGGTTAACATTAGCCCGTTCCCCAAGGATTTTAAAATTAACATGCGATTTTAAATGAAAAGTTCTCATTTTTCCAAAAAATAGATAAAAGAAGTACTTCTTATTAGTTTTTGGCAATTAATGTTTAGTCCCTTTCTAATAAATGTTCACTGAATAATTTCCAACCAAGAGCTTTCAATTATGACCCTCCTAACACCCTTGAATTGTGCCCGGAATATATCCCAAGAATGCATAATAGCAGTTTTATGTGAAATGCATGGTAAAAATGGTATTTTTAAATACTTTTTCCAACATAATTTATTTTTGTTCAATAAGTGATAAGCCTTTAAGTATTTTTCAACTAATTCTAAATTGTTCAAACAATTAATATTTGCTTGAACAATTGTTTTCCCCTGTAAGTCGTCGAAGGTTATCATTTTATGGAACTTATTAAGGACACGATTAACGAATGTTGAGAGTAATCTTTTTTTTTAAAGTTACTTGGCAATTATTTGAACAATTTTCATTTGCTTGAACAACTTTTTCAGCTGATAATCGTGAATAGTTATTATTTTCTCGAATTAACGACACAATTAACGAATGCTAAGGGTAACGTTATTTGTTTAAGATATTTGGCAATTATTTCAACGTTAAATAATAATTAACTTGCACTTTTTCATAGAAAATGTGGAGGAAAGCACAGTTTTTTTAAAACAATAATCACTTATCTAAAGCACTTGTTTCAGTATGTCATGTATAGTTATTTTTACAGATCGATGTCGTTGGACATGAATAATATTCTAAGCGCATTTTGCGTAATAATTGTTGAGTCATTCATTCCACGTCCAATATCACGGCTAGCCTCGATTAAGTTCAACCCAAAAGTGCTTGCACATCCAGTTTCCCTTTTTTTGCGTGTTTCAGGGATGCTATCCTGTTATTGAGTCAAAAAGGAAAACAATCGTACAACGCGTTTTTGAAAATAATGTTCTTTATTTTTACTGATTCAGAATCTTATTTTTCTCAGAAATGGCGCAAAATATGAGCAGCAGTTCATGGTTCGAAATTGTTCCTCTTTCTGAAATCTGCGAGATTATATCTTAACTGGATGTTTATCTCGTCTATTTGAACAAATTAAAAAATTATGAAGTCAATAAAAATCGAGTAAGAATTTATTTAGTTTAAAATTTTTACGGAACAAGAAAAAAATGTTTTTTGAAATAAAATGTTGAAGTTTGTTGAACTAAATGCTATTTTAGTCGACTTTGACCGACTTTTTCTATTTGATTCTTAAATTTTCCAAAATACACAAGATAAACTTCGGGTTAGGGTATAATTTTATAAATTTCAGGAAGTAGAATGATTTTTGACTGAGAATTTCTATTAATGTTTTACGTCGTTTTCGAGGAAAATGAGATTTTCAATCGTTGAAAATCATGTTTCTTCGATTTTCAAGATAAAACCCAATTCTTCTACACTCTGAATCTCAATAACCCTAATAATCTCATGAAAAATGTTATCTCCTACGCATCAGCAAATAGAAGGCTGTACACATTCACGGAGATGGTTGAGATTTCTTGATACGTGCAGAAAATGAGCATCATTGAAAATATTAAAATGACGAAAATAAGACTTTTTGAAAACATACTATATTATTCTGAAGCGATGATTTGAAGCATTTATCAATAGATTCCGAATTGATTATAATTTTCAGGATTGATCTGTGCTATTTTGTATGTAGTTCTGTCCTTAATTATCAGAATTTTCTTTCTCCGATTTTGTTTTTCTGACTTTTTGAGAATTATTATTTTGGTAAGATTGGTTGACATTAAAACAGAAGCCTGCTTAGAATTCCGCAATTTGAAATTGGAAACATCCAAAACTGAGAAAATTCAAATTTAGTGCAAGTGAAAAAATAGTTTTGGAATGTTCTGAATTGAAAGACCGAAAATTAAGAGATTTACAAAGATGTATTTAGTGAAACTCTACTAATTCAATTAGAAAAAAGTGAGCCAGTGAAGATTCGTAAGAGGTTACTAATTCGATTAGTAGAAATATTCATTAATCCGATAGTGGGTAACTACTAAATGCTTAGTGAAAATATATCAATTCATTCAGGAAAGAATTCATTAATTAAAAAATGGTTGCAGGTATGTGAGACGTCACAAACAGGAAATTTTAATAATAGAACGCGATTCTGTAACATTTTCAGCTTTATTGAAACGACAAGCATAAGCCCTAGGCTTACAATTAGTTACATTAACGTGACGTCATTTATGGACCATGAACAGCTATTCATATTTTGCGTCATTTTCGAGGAAAATAAGATTTTTAAGCGCTGAATATGGAAAGATCGTTTCTCTTACATTCGCGTGGAACGGTTTTTTCTTTCTAGGCTGAAAATCACCGGGGCTTCTCCAAATCATGTATAAAAAATAAATTGAATGTGCAAGCACTTTTTGGTTGAACTTAATGGAGGCTATAGCCGATATGTGCTATATCAGAAACAATCGACAAGAAAAGTTTCAGTAATTGAATTGCGATGGTTTTATTATTCCATTATTGATATGCTAAAATGTTATTATTTCATAATGCGAACACTCAATTATTTTTTTTCTAATGGCCCCTCTTCAAACTTCCCCATCCTAAAAACCCTCCCCCCATTCAAACAATCTGTCAATCTGTAAAATTTAACAAGATCATCCAAACAACCATGCAATCTTTTGCGTCATTTGCTCCATGAATCCCTTAGTAGTTCTTCATACAAGCATAGCATAAGCGAAGATTTTGGGCGATGTTCTAACTCAAAGTTAGGGGCTGAGTTTCCGGAACCTTATCCCATGTTTCATTCAGAATATAATTGATTTACAAGAGAACAATCTTTCTTTTTCAGCCTATGTCCATATTATCAAAGAAACAAGCACCAAAACAAATTTTAGTATAAAATTCCTTTCAAACAATATCTTTTTGATTTCTGATCTGAATATTTTTTGTTTCTTTGTGAATTGATATAATATACTGTGAGCTTTCTGAGAGTTTTCAATATGCTCACTTTAAATCTCCCCTTCTGGATCCCTGTTTTAATACTTTTTTCAAGACGAAATTACTTTCATCATGTCCTTCGGAATTTGATGAATGAGTTTCTAAGCCCGCTGAAAAAATGTCAAAAAATTCGCAGAAGATTTTATAGAGTTGAAGTTCGATGAAGTACTTAATGTCGCGAATTTCTTATAACCCACCAAAAACATTTTCGATGAAAGAACATAGCCAAGTGCAACCTTTTCTACAATTAAATGAATTTCTGAAATCAAAGTTGGCCAAGTGAAATTAAATATAAGTTTTTGTTTAATTTCACGACTCTCCCGAATTTTAGAACAAATCATTCAAATCCTTTTGAAAATCTTCTTTCTGGTCCGAAGAGAAAATGTCAGTCGATAGAGGCCCTAAATATTTTTTTTTCTTTCAAAACTCCCAAAATGTATATAAAAAAAATTTCAATCTGGATAAACTTAAGAAATACGCATATCCTCGTTTTTGTATTCAATCCACGTACACTAACATATTTTGAGGCGCTGATTAAGAATATGACCAGAAATTGAAATTCATACGATAGGTTGAGATTTATAATCTTCATCCCTCCATATCATCATTAATTTTGATGAATTAATCTACCTGGCTTAATTTTTGGCTGATTTCAAATACGCGCGCAGCTCGCTTCGCTCGCAAGTTTGAGCGCGCCTACGTTGCGCGATTTGTTCGTCGCGCTTCGCGTTCCAAAACATGTGGATCTCGCGCTTCGCCCTTGATTTTATAAGTCCTTTTTTCACAAGTTACTTAATTTGTTTTTGATTTCAAACAAAAAAGGAATTTTTTTACTCAAGGCTCTATCGGACTTGAAGAATACATTCTCATCATAATATCCGCGCTCGATTTTCTGCGCTCACTATATAATATATAGAAAGAAATATTAAAAGAACGATAAGAAAATTGTCTTGATGATTCACGATTGGTCCTGTCAAGTGATGTTTAACGGCAATATCATTCGATTTTTTAAAAGCACAAATTTTTCTTTCCTGACTTTTTTTCTTATTTCGCGTCGTTTGGCTCAAAAATAAAAATGAAAATATTCCAATATCATTTTCCATACTTAAAAGACAAACTATGCCTCCTATCAGAAAATGTTCAGGAAAAAGCTTATAGGTCTTTGTAGAAGCAACAATTCTGATATCTTCACTTTTTATCGCATCTCACGTTATTTGGCTGAAAATTTGAATTTTCGATTTTTAACAAAAATTCAAAAAGTTTTTATGATAATCTTGTAGGGCTTTGAAGAAGCAACGTCTCTTTTTTTTATTTAAATCCATATCGTGCATTGTTTGGCAGAAGATTTTCATTATTTTTTCTTCTGAATTTTTGTAAATGCTATAACTCTCATAATTTTCTTTTTATCGAAAAAATGCATTGGAATATATTGTTCGACTATTTGAGTACTACGAATCGCCGTACATATGGTTCTTGGATTTTGAAAGAAATAGTCTCAAAAATGTTGTAAATGCTTCAACTTTTTGAATTTCCATCCAAAATGGCTGGCTAACGAACTTAAACTTGAGTTTTCGTCACTTAAAGAGTGCACCAAAGGCCAATCCAATAGATCAATTCTTACAAAAGTTATCGTGTTCACAGCAGACACATTGGTAAGAACCTGTTTTTCGGGTTCAGAGGGTCTCAAAACGTAGACATTTGACAAAAACGGAGGGGGGGGGGGGAAATTCCACACAAATCTAAGACCTTCTCTGATGAGCATGTAAAAATTTAGAGATTTTTTAGTCAAGAGTTTTTTCAACGAACCCTTAAGTTATCAGTTCGAAATGAAGATGTTCTAAATGTAATCGTAATTATTGTAATTTTGAAACATTGTTAAAAATTACTTCAAGTGGAACATATTAATTGAATATTTTTTACTTATATATACATATACTAGCCATTATCGTATTTTTGACGAAAAAGATTATCTACATTTAGGCTGTGTAATTAAGTTGAGAAAATAAATCGTTGCGTAAATCAAAGTTGTTGCTATAGAATAAGATAACCTCGCTTACTTTCCTTGGAAATATTTGTAAAGTCATTTAACTTGACAATCTGATCTTTACGTATTTTAAATTTTATCAAGGACCATTATTAGCGAGTAAATAATTCATAATTTTAATTTTATTTCGTAAATGACGAGAATGTATGAATAAAATAAACTTCTCTGTCATACTTTCTGTATTACTTATTTCCACAATTTACATTTTGCTTCATCAGGAAATCTAATTTTTCTCAACATTATATATAAAAAGATTTCTATTTCGCATATTCCATTCCATTTTGTCTACATCGTTTTATCTTCCAAGCAGAATCGTCTGTATAAGCTGATTGTTGAACGCGAATGTCGCAATGAGAATATTATCGTCAAAGCCGCAAGTGCTTTAATAACCTTTTTCAGACTTGAATTGAGAATAGATAATAATAATAGACAAATAATAGATTATGTTATAAGAAATTCCATACACAGATATCAAAGTTTAATATTTTTTGCTCAGTAAAATATTTTTCTTTATAAAATCGGTTTTACATTAGGCTTTCTCGCTTCTAAAAGACCAGAAGCAATTTATCACGAAAATGAGTGGCTAAGAAGATATTTAAAATCCTACTTCTAATCACTTCTAGAAAAAATCGTGGTTTGATGATTTCAGATAATTGAGCGCGTGCATGCAATAACCGACGGAACACTCGGATGCTTTGCCTGCCTCTTTTTTCGTGAGATAAAATGAAGGAAAAACTATCTCGAATTTCAAATTCGATGAAACGCGGAAACAAAAATATAAGTCGATATAACACGCAAAGACGCATTATTTTTCTCATATAAATTTTCTTGAAAAAAAATTCCCTCCGTGGATAAAAATTAAAAAATGAAATTTTTTATGCGTTCAAAATAATTAATTTTTAGCAATCAAATTGTGATTTCTTATGAAGATATCAATGAAAAAAATTCAAATTTCACTCACGTACTCAGATGACGCTATTAATACCGAAGGATCCGTCAAAATGATCAAAAAATTTGAATTGTTGTCAAATTTTCATTGCAAAGTGGACGCTGCGGTTAATCGTGTTTTCCCAACTTTACCGAAAAAAATTCAACGGGGAAATTTTGAGTAGAAAAAACTTCCAGTAGCGAAGTTGTTCAGAGAGCTTTGAGAAAGTTTTTTGTAAGGTATGACCTTGATTTAGGAAAATGTCTAGCTTTTATGATGATTTAGTTATTGCTGCGGTTGCGCTGCGAGAACGTGTCAGAGTATCAAGTACGAACGAGAATTCGAACAAAGGCGGAACAAGGATGTATGGATACGGGAAACGCGAAAAAGCGACAAAGACGAAAATATTTTCAAACATTACGGCTATTTCAATTGATTCTGTTCTGTCACTTTTTGAAAGTATAATGGATCGGGTTATAAGAAAAAAAATTTAAGGTTAATTGGATAGAATTTCAAAAATAACTTTAATTACCGCAGAACATTTTTTAGGGTTTAAAATAGAGATCATAAGGAACTGATTTCTCAGAAAACCACATTGACATTTTTTGGCCATTTTTCAAAAACTCATATTATATTTTCTCGCTGTATCGCTTGCAGACGCATTTCTAAATTAATCTTATTCTAAAACTTACTGTTCACTACGCAAAAAATTCTCTCAATGAAACGTTAAACCTAAAGCTAAAACGCAGTATATAAGAAATTAAAACGCAATTATGAGCTTTTTTTATTGGTTTGTTTGGACTTTTTTTTTAAAGCGACTTTGGATAAATCTCCCCCAAATATATAACAAAAATTTCTGATTATTTTGGCTCCACGGTCAAAATGGTAATCAATTATTTTCTTAAAAAAAAGAAAACAAAATTACAATTGGGTCAATGAAATACTGACATTTTTGGTATTGTTTATCATTTTTCTTTTAGATCACTTTGCAATTATGAAACATCGAAGACTTGGATCTTTCACTTCTGTGCTGTTGTGTTTCAATAAGTATTAAAGGGATTATTTTTCATGTGAATAGAGTGAGGTAAAATCGCTGAGTCTGTTTTCGCCTATACAAACAATTCTTGTTTATCCATTTTGAAATAATAAGCTGTAAATACATTATTATTGGTGGAATTGTCGTAGTATAATCCAGTATCATGTGACGCAGCCTATTTACAAGTTTCATAGCATTTCCTTCTTATTGTATCAATAAAGTTAAAAATTTTACACAATCACCTTCTTATATCGAATTTGTTAATATCTCCGAAACATGATCTCGCGCTTCACGCTCGGTGTTATACCATATGTTCTTCATGTACAAATTACTAAATTTGTTTTTGATTTCGAGTGCGAAAGGAAGTTTATTTACTTAAGATTCTATCGGCCTTAAGGAATACATTCTCATCATAATATTCGCGCTTTGCGCTCGATTTTCTGCGTTCACCGTATAATGTATACAAATGAATAGTTAAAAAGACGTTCGGAAATCATCTTGATTTACAATTGGTCCTATGAAGAAATGTTTAACAGCAATTTTATTTGCCCTTTTAAAAGCACAAATTCTACTTTTTTCGACTATTTCTTCCTTATCTCGCGTCCCTTGGCTCAAAAACTAAAACAAAAATATTCCAATACTATTTTCTATATTTAAAAAACAAACTATGCCTCCTTCCAAAAAATGTTTAGTAGCAAGTTTACAGGTCTTCGCAAAAGCAACAATTCTGATATCTCAACATTCTTTCGTATTACGCATTATTTGGCTCAAAATTTGAATTTTCGATTTTTCAAAAAAAATCAAAAAGTTGTTATGACAGTATTGTAGGGCTTTCTAAAAGAAAAGTTTTTCTACTCCTGACTTTTTTCCATATCGTTCATTATTTGGCTTAAAATTTTCATTTTCGTTTCATCTTTTGAATTTTGTAAATGCTATAACTCTCACAGTTTTCTTTCTATCGGAAAGTTCTTTCGAAAGTTATCGTGGTCATAATCTAAAAATCTACAGACACATACACACGTAGACACATTCGTAAAAACATGTTTTTCTGGTTCAGGGGGTCTCAAAACGTGGACATTTGATAAAAACGGGGGAGGGGGTCAAATTTTACACAAATCTAATACATTGTCCGATGAGAATGTAAAAATGTTGATGAATGAAAATATATTCGGCGATTTTTCAGATAATGTTAAAAAAGGATTTCATCAAAATGTCTACCTTTCAAAAATTATTTTCTTTTTTGTCAGAATGTAGATAATATTATACATAAGCAATATTATATGCACACTACAACACGTGGAAAACGAATTGTCCATTAATAATATACGAATATAAAACTATATTAATACGATTCCTCTTTTAAATTTTACATTTTTCTGAATAAAAAAAATATTTCATAGGCACTGAGTTTGAAATATTCAATTGAGAACATTGTCAAATTCAAAATGATTTAATTTTGGATGCCTAGTTCTTGCATGGTCTTATTTTTGACACAATATTTTTTGTTTGCAGATTAATTGAGTAGTTTTTGAATTAGAAAAATGGGAGAGCTACTTTAAAAATGTTCAGTTTTTAATGCTTTTTTTGTAGTTTTTCAATTGTGCACAATTTCAAGTAGAAATTATATATATTGGAATTGTCAAATTTCAAATATGTTCCAATATTGAATTCGCAATTTCAAGTATTTTATTCCGATTTTTTTTAATTTGGATATTGTGCTGCAAATTTAAAACGTTCTCTCAATTTTATAGATTTGAAATTCAACTTTCCCGTTTTAAAGATATCTAATTAAAAAATGTTTACCCTCAAACGTTCCCATTCTGTGTGTACAATGACTACAATTTTTTAATTTTAATTTCGAATCTGCCAAATTTTCATTGTTTTGAGAGCCATGAATTTTAAATTGTAGAATATTAAAGGCTATAAATTTGATACCGTAATTCTTCAGCACTTCAAATTCGAAAATTTTCGAATGTAAACGTTCTAAATTTAATAATAGTCCACTTTCTAGTTGTGATATGTAATAATTTTTAGGTTTCAATGCTTGAAACTGATTTTTAATTATTTGAAAGTATATTTTGATACGAACACTTTTCCCTTTTGAAAATACGAGCAGATAGGCTGAATTTGACATAATGATAAAATACTCTATGAGGTTTTAATATTTTCAAATTTCATTTCTAAAAGTGTAAAGAGAATTCGCAGGATTGAGTGCTTTTGCGATTGATGTGACGTCAGTTATACGGGCAGTGCTTGTCATTGATTGCTTATTCAGTCTTTTTGAAAAAATCGCGTGTCTCATTCAATTTTTTTATACCGATACTAAGTGTCAACATTTATTAACATTTAAAATATGAAACGTTTGACGTGCATGGCGAAAGAAGGTTATTCCTAAGCAGTTCCGCCAAGTCTTCAAACACTTGAAATCTTAAATAATTTCCCACGTCTTTCAGAAGCTTGAGTGGCAATGTCTATTCATAACACCAGAAAATAAAAAATTAGAGTCAAATTCATATGAAATATTATGTTTGAAAGTCGACAAATTCAAATATATAATAAATTAATTCAAATACACTATTCCATATCGGCATTTTCAACCGATTTTAAATAAGCTGTAAGTACTCAAAATTAAAAAATAAGCAATTTTGCTAAATATTCAGATCATAAGCTTTTACATGAAATGATTTAAAAAATGTATGCAGATTCTCTATTCACTTGAAGATTAATATCACCCATAGAAGTATGATCATGCCTAATTCAATGATATAGCATCGGTCAACCATTAACAAACAAGTGAGAGCGATAGCGATCCTACAAAATTCAACTCTACACCTAAAAACTCCACACCAATCGTTCTACGCGTGGAGACTCTACACAATCACATTCATATAACAAATTAAATATTTTAAAAAATTGAGCACGGATAAATCCTGCACCGTAAAATTCTGCACAAAATAAAAAATGTAAATTTTGCGAAATTAGATAAACGATATACAATAAGACTCTGCACAAGAATACTTTTCACAAGCGAATAAGATAATTTTGTTATCATTTCAATTTTGAAAGCCCTAAACCACACATTTGATGCCACACAGCATAACTCTACACGAAATAATGCAAAACCGATAGAAAAACATTTTTTCCAGTTAATCATCAAGTTATTTTGTGTAGGCTTCAATTTGCAAGGTTTTATTTCGTATAGGGTTTTAAATTCGCAGAATTGAATTGCTATATTTCATAGGGCTTCATTTTTTAGGATTTAACTGCATTGAGTTAAAGTTTCAAATTACTTTACAGTTTACAATAGTTATTATAATATACTGAAGAACATCCAATTTCTTTATGAAGCATCTGACTCTCTTTCTTACCGTTTCTATAACATTTGCTGCAGCTGTCAATTGTCAAAGTAGCGAAACCGCGTTCGTCATTGCTATTCAATTCAAAAATTAGTTTGTAGCTTAACAATTGTATCAAGCGAACAACATGAGCATTCCGAACGAATCTTTGCAACCATATAATTGATAATTTTACTGGAATTTCTGCAGATGACGGTATCAGATTTGTAAAACTGTGGATAAATATAACAAATAATGGATTTAAACAGTTAAATGATCTTCGTGTGAGGATTTCTATCACTCAAAACTATGATCACCATAGGAAGAGGAATGAGGGTTCAGAAAATGATTCCAAGTTAGTTATTTGAAAAAATTCCAACAATAAATAAAAATCGAATTGCTGTGTATTACATTAAAATTTTCTATTGAATAGAGTTGTTAGTGATGCGAATTTTAGAGTAAAATTTGTTCGAAATTTCGTAATCGTTTCTAACATGTGGCAAGAAAAACAGCCTCATAAAATAAGTCAGGTTTGAAAATCTGCGATTCATGCTAACACATGTAATGTTGTAATCGTTACCCAAATAACTGATTATTAGCCCTGACTCTTATCTCAAAAGAGACTTCACGTGGTTCGACACAACATGTCTCGTCTGGTTGAAATTGACATTGAAATTAGTAAAACTGACTTGAATTCTTTATTGTTGAGTAATATTCCATTTATGCAAAACTCAACAAAATGCAGAAATTATTTCACAAAAATTATACACGATTTCTGTGAAAGGAAAACTTTTTTTAACGAAGGGTCTAGGTACTAGGGTGTGACAAAAAAAATTTTCAATCGCAAACAATACCATGCCTAAAAGTAGTGCATTGGGACTCCCATAAAGTGTACTCAATGTGAAATCGATCGATTTAAGTCTAGATAATTTACGCGAGCAACATAGGTTTAAAAAAATTCTTATCAGCAGAGTCTTGAAGTTTTTTATCCCTTTTTTCTACATTTTGGGGGTTGTCTAGAGTCTTCTTAATTCTTTCCAGATATTAAAATACTATTCTGCACGAGATAACTATGTTTTGATATACCCGTGTAATAAACTTTTTTTTTTGTGCCAATGAAAGCATCAAAAAAATTTTTTTGACCCCATAGGGCTATCTTGGGATCAAAATGAACTCAGAAAAAGTCAAAGATATATGGATGATCAAAACTTGCAACACTACAAATTTCGGAAATATTTTAATCTGTTTATCTTGTACATTTCGTAACATTTTCTAGAAAGATATTCTATTTATTTTGAAAATTTCCGTCTAAATGATTATGTTTTTTTCGAAAAATATGTAATCGTTTGAATTGAAGAACGTTAAATTCATTAAGGAAAAATTGAAAATTTTTTCATTAAATGATTATGTATTTTCGAAAAATATGTGAACGTTTAATTTTATCTGCAATAGTTAATCCTAATGAAGCAACTGTCTATTTTCAGAATCCTTCAAGAAAAGTGTTCAAGGACAAGCATTTACATTTTGTTTAACAAAATATAGTTACAACACTCGTTATTATTTTTTCTATAAGTTACCACCATTAAACTGTAATTCAGAGTTCAACATTGAATAATCTAAACTTCAATTTGCGCATTATTTTTCAAGTATTCTTTCAGAAAATAACCTTCTATTTCTAGAAGCCTTTACGTAAACGAGAGTTCAAGGACAAGCATTTACATTTTGTTCAACAAAAAATGGAAGCATTCCTACGACAAAGAACAGCAAGTGCCATATATCTACAATGAGAATCAAATTATTGTTTATGATCGCGGTCGGAAAAATGAAGAATTTATTACATCTCTAATAATCCACATTTTTTTGAATTCCTTGTTATGAGTCCATTTAAATTTACGATTTTAAATATGTATTTATTCGATTTTATCCTGGTGAAAATTTAGTTTCTGGAATTAGCTATAAGTGTTTCTCGAAATGATAAGCGGATGCAAACAAATAAACAATCGCAAGATGTGATCTGAAAATTATCATTCAGTTATTACAAAAATGAGCGGAAATTTCAGATGTCTGTAAGTGACTAATATCTTCCAAGGTACGGAATATTCTTCATATTATATTCATTATAATTATATTATATCCATATTCATTCTTCAATGTTATTCGGTTCATTTTGAAGTCAAATTTCCGTGAAATTCTTTCAAGTCACGACGAAACTTATGAAATTGTTTCCGTCGTTTCGTCAGAGGCGGAATTTGAAATAAAAAATTGTAAATATAAAAAAAAACCTCGCACCCACGAAGTACGTGTCCAAAATTTTTAAAATTAATTTTCTTAAAAACTTCGTAAAATGTTCTTTAAAGATACTCTCTAGTTACTCCGAAAATTTTCGTTTAAATAATTATGTATTTCTGAAGGAGATGTAATCTGTGAAGAAAAGATGAGGGCAAGAAATTTCAGGCTGCAAGTCTATGAGGCTCAACATGCAGCTTCGTAATAATTTTCGTCACATCCAATGTTTTTGCCTCGAGTAATATGTTATAAATATACTTAAATTTCCAATCATGTTAATCTATTTGTCACGACTCTCATCAAGAGAGTTTTGAAAAATGAAATCTTCACGTATCGGACTCCCTGACTGAGAAAAAATGGATTTTACTCCGGTGTTTGTTCATTCTGAAAAGATCTACAAATTTTTCTCAGACTATTTTTTGATAAGACGCATAGTTTTTGTTCTAATCGCCAAAAATGTTATTCAGAATAAAAAATTCCATTTTTCAATCAAACTATGCAAGATTTAAACAAATGCTACGATGTCAAAGTGGTTCATCTCAAAAAGATCTACAAATATTGTTTGTGAAGGTTTGTCAATAAAACAACGCATAGTTTTTGTTTTAATCGTGAACAATAACATGAGAGATAAAAAATTCAAATTTTTGGGAGAACAACGAAATATACAACAAAACGTTCATGACAACATTTCTACTGGAAAAAGGTCTACAAACTTCTTATTGACCATTTTTTCATAAGATGAGCAGTTTACGTTTTAATCCTGAAAATATGCTATTAAAAATAACAACTTCTAATTGATGGAAAAACGACACAAAATACGATAAAATGTTTGACGACATAATTTTCCTCTTACTACATTGGCGTGAACTTGATATTTTTCGCAAATAAGAGATGCCTCAATGTGACATGCATCAATGTGACTTGTTGCATGTCACTTGACCCGACCTCTTAGCACATGCGTTTCAGGACCAAAATAAACGGTCGAGTTCGTATACCAGCCGTTTTTGACCAACGGTTCTCGTCTTAACCACCCAAAAAGGTAATGAAAAAAAAAACATTTTGCGGTCAAACTATGTAAGATACTAAAAAAATGAGGGAATAAAAATTATTCACCAAGAAATGATCTATTAATTTGTTACTGGCCATTTTTTGAAGAACGCGTAATCTTTGTTTCGATCGTGAAAAATAATACAAATTGAAAATTAAAAATTAAATTTTCGAAAAGACTTCAAAAATTCAAATTCTTTTTGGCACCACAGGACATTTGCATAAAAAGAGCTTTCATGACCGGTTCACTATTCTCATGTCCCAAAAGTATATAAGACATGCGTACATGATACTTACCAACTTTGGATGCGTTTTCCTCGAAAGACGATTTTTTAAAGTTCTGCCTTCAAAAATGCTCCGCCGACTCTTTTTTCAACCTAGAGGTTCCATCTTGGGCTTAAACTGCCGGAAATTTATCCGCAACTATATGGCCGACTACATAACTCCATACCAACCATACGAAGGCCCTTTTATGCTGACGCCCACATATATGATGAATAAATTCATATTTGAATATAAATAACGTAGATGTCCCATTAATCGTGAAAGTCGGTTATAATTTAAATAAATTGTAGAAAACTATATCAAAAGTAACATATAATAATAAAACTTCTACCGATTTAGCATTTTATAGTATTGTATGGAATTTCAATTAATTCAAATTAGAGAAAAAGCAAGGAAAGTATCTTTTCAAATTTTTTTTACTCTCCGAAATTTGAAAAGAAAACAAACATAACGTATACTTATTTGGTGAAGCAGGTAGTCAGGTGTGTTTTTTTATCACTTGTAAATGAAACCATTTGAATTGATTTCTAATAAAACTGGTTAGAAAAGGGACTAGTTACTTATTTCTGCTACTAAATAGCGAAAAGAAGGTTACGGTATCCGATGTTCCGGTATACGAAAACTATATAAAATTACTTTTTACACTTTTAAAACAAAAGAAATCAATAAATTCTCCTGACAAAACCTCCATTCATACGTGCTCTAAAGAATCATCATCTGTTCATTAATTTTAATTGTAAAATATAAATGTTCCAATCACGTACGGTATCCAATACGAAAAAAATACGCCACACTTTCGTTTACCTTTTTCTACTTTGCAAAGAAAGTTCTCAGTATTGCTTTGCAAAGCTTGGACGAGTATGTAATATTGATTTTTCTCTACATTTTGTGACAAGATAGAAACTAAAAAACGATTAAAATTTGATGAAGAGTATTGAAGATT
>JAUMHM010109600.1:0-21664 GCA_032362435.1 Melikaiella ostensackeni
ACACCTAAGTGTGTACCTACTACAACATCGCTGCAACACATTTCAAGCTTCGTAATTAGTAATTAAATTTTTAATATTTTAAACTCATCAGGCACTTGACTTAGTCCGTGGCTGATGATGACGCAGTGGGTTTTCCGAGACAAAGTTAAATATACATAATAATAATAACTCATCTTCCTGATAGGAACATATAAAAACGAATTTTCGAAAGAAAAAAAAATCAAATCAGTGGAATCCGTTTAAATAATTAAAAATCAATGAAGCTATTTCGATAAATATTCCACTAGACCAATAGTAATAATTTTAAGAAAAAGGCGAGTTTTCGAAAGAAAATGTAAACAAATCCGATTTTTTTAAATAACCGAAAATTTACTGACCAAGGTTAATAAATATTCCCGTAGACCAATCGTAATAATTTTTAGGCCAAGTCATAACATCCGGAAAGTTCGTACGTATATGTATGTTTATAATGTGGTTGAGTCTAAACGGACGAACTGAGCAAAAGGAAGGGGGAGCTCGAAAAGGGAAGATGGCGTGGCTTGTATTCGGACGTATAGACACTACCTAATTTTTGTAGAAAAAACAAATTTTCAAAAAAAATTATATAAACAAATCTCATTTGTTTGAACAATTGAAAATTAAGTAAACAATTCCAATAAATATTCGTATAGACCAACAGCAATAATTTTTATTAGAAAAAAAACGGATTCTAGAAAAAAAATCATTTAAACAAATGAAATTTGCTTACATATTCAAAAATCAATTAACCAATGTTGATCAATATTCAACTCGACCAATAAAACTGATTTTTAGTGAAAAAAAAAAACAAGAATAATGTGCTTAAAAGGGTCGATCTCATGAAGAATTTACATTTTTGAATTTAAGGGTGGTTTTCAAGGCACCGTGGAGGTGTGTTAGGGGCGTCGAACCCATATGTCTGACACAGGAAATTCTTCATTGGATATTTCTCAAGAAGACTCAATAATTTCCTGTAACATTTTTTCAAACCCTGAAAAATTCTCGAATAGACACCAGAGTGTATACGAGTACTCTCTGTACGTAACTACGTGACTGAAAATAGGCGCTACATTTGATAAGGAGACACTGAGAATTGATGCCTCCCCTAAAACAGTATTCAGATACGAGTGACACTTTCGAGAACCGTATAGTAAACTACAATTATCTCATCTGAGAAATTCAAGTCTGGGCTTTTTTTTTGTGGGGGGGGGGTAGTCTCCGTGCCCCCCCCCCCACCCTTGAATCCGCGCCTGCTCCTACGCCTTATCTCGCTAAATCATTCTCTACCTCCTCATACTATCCGCCATATTTGATCCTCAATTCTGAAAATCCAAATTCTGACTTTAAATTCGTAATCAGCGACTCGAAAAACCCTTTGATAGAGAGTTCTGAGGAATCGGTCTGATGAATACTTTGGTGCACAGGTATTCAAGAAAATAAAATTTGTTAATGTAAAGTATCCTACAGTTGTAAATATTTAACCACATCGGAAGCCGCGTCAATGTATTTCCGTGAATTTTTCCATGAGGAATATAAATACCATATGTTGGCCAAATTAACAAGTATCATCGCGTTTGAGGGTTATTTCCATCTCAGAATGTAGAAAAACGGCCTTTTATGCACATTTAGGTTAGAATATCTCAAAATTCTAACATGCCAGACAAGTTCTGCTGCGAGATTCGAATTCAGCGCAAAGAATTACGTAGAAAAATACCTTCAGATCGTAGTGGAGAAAATCTCGCAGGCCTTTGTAATAAACACCATAAAATTGCTAAATAATAAAACTTATGTTTGTTATAAACAATTTGAGTTAAAAAATTGAAAATTTTTATCCATTTTTCTCGCAAAAAATTCTCTCTCATCTTATATGTGACGAAGTAGCTTATCAGACTTGATAGAATCCAGAGAATTTGGACTTTAGTAAGTCAAGTCTGAGAAGTTATTTGCAAGGCTATTTACAAATTTTCTATTATTCAGCTTCAATTAATTTCAACAAACTTAAATGATTAATTTGAAATTCCATTCTAATCGGGACACTTTTGTGAACTCAAATTGAGTTTAAAAAAAATAGCAATTGGGCTAGAATGCGAATAACATCGGATAAATTATTAATTGAGGAAAGTTTAAAAGCTCACCTAAAATTATGGATATATTATTATATAATTATATTCACCAATATAATTGAGGAAAATTGCGAATGTAAAGACCAGAGTATGAATGATCTGCATTGTTTCCAAGTAGAGAAAAAACTGATTTATTAATCAATGAAAAATTTCGTTAAAAGTGTAACGAATGATTATTCTGGAGGTTTATTTCGTAACAATATGTGCTATCATCTTTATCTCGTGAATTATATAAGCCTCTAGCTTGTCCCCTTGAGATGTTTATATTTCATAAATCAATCTGAAGAATAGAATTAGGTTACCTCAAACGGTGTTAATTTGTAAAATATAAAGTGATTTTTTCAAATCTCGTTGCGATGAGAATCTTAATCTCATCAAGAAATTGTTTAAAAGATTTACAAATATTATGGACAACTTTGCCGCAACCAATTTTCAAAAATTTGAAAAAGGGAATAAATATTAAACTAGTAATGTTATATACCATAATTTATTGATTTCAAATAATTGGATGCAGACAAATTAGTAATTTAATTGAAATTATTAATTGAGCGCAATTATCCATTTTTTTTGTTACACACAAATACGAAAACTCACCAAAATATCTGCGATGTAAAAAATCCGCCGAGTACGACATGAATTTGTAAATCAAAGTTGGCCATGTCATTTGGAAAAATATATTTTTAATAAGATATTTTAAGAAACTTTTTTTATGAGGCATCCCATAGAAATTTTTGATTAAAATTTTGAAATGCTACATTAGACATTATAAAATTTGGAGGATTGAGTGTTATGGGAAAAATGATTTCAATAAAATATTACAATGCATGGGAAATTAATGGTATAATAGAATTCAGCCAAGTTGTACAACATCTAATATGGCTTTTTAAATTTTATTTTAAAAATTTCTATAGGCTACTTCATGAAAAAAGTGAGATTTTAGATTTTAGCAACTTCAAACGATCCCTAAGACAATATTTATAGGGCTAAGTCTTCCCCTGTGAGAAACTTTTTTCTCATGTGACTGCAATACTTGCCAGAGCCCTTGGTTTCGCCTCGGGATCTCGCCCGTATTTCATCTTTCCACGAGGGAAAAGTGCCACTCAGAGTCCTTGTGTCATAAATAACTGTTTTGTTACTCAGGCAGATTTCGAAACTGTAGAAAAGAATTACTCAAAGTTTGCGTACTTATACAAATAAAATTATGCTGACCTTAAATATGATTAAATTTTAGGAAATGAATTTTTTATCAGTTTTGATGATGGATTCAATTTAAGCGGCACAAACCTCTCCCAAATTCAAAAAATACATCTTCGCCTTTTATTTCACCTTATGCACTTACTTTTAGGTTTTGAGGTTCGAAGCAGGTAAATTTTTCTCAATTAGATAATCCAAAGGCATTGTATATGCAAAAAAAATAATATTAAAAATAGAACTTTTTGCATAAACAATGCCCTTGGATTATCTAATTCAGAAAAATTTACGTGCTTAAAATTGGAGTTGTCCTCCACGCGGACAGTAATGATGAATATGTTCTCAGTGCAAAAATTTGATTTATTCATCTGTTAAAAAGAATTCTTGCGTAAACCTCAACAAAAAAAAAAATACTGCAGAAAATCGCAATTTCAGTTCCCCGATTTGTTGCCATTGGTCGCTACAGGTCTTTTCTTGATAAGTAGATCAATCATAAGGAATATACATGAAACTTTCTTTTGACTAGAATTCATTTGTGCATAATAAATTGTTAAATGCTCCTTCGAATCTATTTTCAAGACTTGTTTGAAACATAGAAGGAAAATTGCAAATTTCTATATTTGCAAAAACTGTAATGTCGTTAAGTTAGGGGCATTATTTCAGTTTCATAAAACTTGTATCCAGTTATATAGTTCAGGTGGAATATGTTCATGTGTTCGAAAATAATTATTTACTTCATAAAAGCACGAATCTCGCCCCAAATGCGTTTCTCTACCCTCGAAACCAGCATTCGTTTCTGTACAACATATAAAAAAGGTAAAAAAGAGTTAAAATGTAGAAGAAGAAATAGTAAATAAATTATATGGAGAGTAGCTATTCAGTTTAGAGTCCCGGTGGCTCAGGCGATAGCGCGTCAGGCTTCCGAGCAGGAGGACTAGGGTTTGATTGCTGTGCTGGTACCAATGGAAATATTTCTATGTAAGTACTTCTACCAGGGCTTTGGTGATTGAGAACTCACCTTAAACTGTAGGTCCCATCGAAAAAGCTGGTGACATCCCAGGTAAAAGGCTTCATGTCGAGGGGACTATGCTTGGGGGTCACTAGTCGATTTTGAGAGACTTGGAGAAGAGTTAGCGATTTCCTTGCGAGGGCGTTCCATGTCGTTGGAAACAACGAATGCACGGTGATCTAACACGTAACCAAGTATCTGCCCTCATCCCCCGCCCATATTAAAAACAAAACACAAAAAATATTTAGCTTTAATAAATTGTTAGGGGTGGTCTTTCAATTTCTCTAAGTGAAGGCTTCGGGAAGGAGAAGGTAAGTTTATGCAAAATAACTTGAAGAATAATATGCAAATCACACTTTTGTTTTGTTATTGATAAAGTATAATCTGAAGTTTAAGGGGACAAGACGTAAAAATTAGGTTGATGGGGAGTAACTTTTCCTAATTCTGAGAAGTTATTTGCAAGGCAATAATACAAAGTTTCTATCAATCACCCTACATTTTTTTAATCAAATCTAAATGTTAAATTTGAAATTCCGTCTCAATGGGGACAGTTTCCTCAACTCAAGTTGAATTTCAAAAAAATATCGATTGGGATAGAATGCGAATTAAAGTTCCTCGTGTTAAATGGACTCGTGCTTCGAGCATCCGGCTCATGCTGCAAGTTTCACACTCGTTGGCAATCACCTGTTTAGTGCACTTGTATCACAAACTTCTCTAATGGCGAAAGAAAGAGTGGGAAGAATATTAAGTTCTTCCACTTTTTGAATTTACTGAAAAATAATCTTCCTGTTTTGAAGTTTAAATTTTTTGGATAGGCAATTTTGCCGGCATTTAAAGAAATTTGTTTGCATTGGCAAATATTTTCCCCCAAATCTTGGCCCGATCGCTGGCCCAATAATGGCAGGCCAAGTGTCGGCTAGACCGAGTAATCGACAATGTTGGCTCAATCTTTTCAGCCGATAATTACCCGTGTTTTCGAGACCTTCGACAAGTCTTTGCTTCCAGTCTTGGTTCATCACGAAATGCCGAGTCTTGGCATTGGCATCATCATACCAAGCTTTGGCCAATGATGATGTTCCTCAAATCTGATTTTCCACTGAGGGGTAATCATGGCTCAACTTGTTTTGAATCTAGGTTTGGTATACGTTAGAAATTTAATTTTTTTGCGTTTCTTGGTGGCGAATGATCCCATTGCCTCATATACTTTAGAGCTAAGGATTTCGGAACTAAACAAAAAACTTAACACTATACTGAAATATTTAACCGTAGTTTCCTATCAAAATTACCCTGATAAAGAGGGATTTACATCGAAACATATTGGTTCCCGGTAGTATAAAAAGGACGGAGAACGAATGAGAAAAAGAGTGTAAGGTTAGTTCATTTCCTTCTCTTCTTTTGTTTCTATATTTTTTCCCTTTTCTCCCTCTTTTTTCCTGGTTACATGATTGTCTCTAATAAGCCGATTATACTGATGTTTGAAAACATATTTTTTTCATTTTAAGGCTTCTTGTGCAATTCTGTTTCACAAGATGATGTTGTTAGAGATTATGTTTTTAAAGATTAAAAAAAAAAACATTTATACGCAAACCAGTGAAGTACCTGTTGGACGGCCGAACGCTCGCTCCACTGGTCCCCAGTGGTAACTAGCGGGTTTGGTCAGGCGACGCATTAAGCGGCAGTCCTCAAAGCAGTTTTACTAATCTCTGTTTATTTAACAGCTACATGCATAGGAAAATGCATTCTTAATACTGGCCGACTTTTATTTATCTTAGTTGACATATTATCAAGACGAAAAAATATAAAACGTATAACCAGAGACACGGAGTTTCTCTATTCACACATGGCTCTGAACAAATGACTAACTCGCATTGCCTCTCCATCTTGCAGAATATTAAGATTCCTAGCACATTAATACAGGTATGTAAAAATATGTAATATAAGAAATATGTAATTCATGAACGGTGTTACCTTTGAATCAGCTCGGGCTGCGCAAAATTGGATCCTGTTTGATAGAAAGGACTAACATTAGGACCTTAACTGGATTTTTTTTCTAATGTCAGAAAAGTATGTTAAGAAAATTTAACCGAGGTTCTAGAGAAAACTTGTCTCCGTTCTGTTTTTAGTGGAACCTGGAAGTGTCCCGTGATAATTCAATTCTTGCATTGACGTACCATTTAAGATAAACAAGCCTAAATACTAATAAAAAAATGACTCAAGTCGTTTATTTAATTGAAGGACTTTTTCTGAAGAGTCAGTTTTGACAGAAGCAGGCAATGTCAAATTAGAGAATGCCTTGAAAGTATAATTTCATTTTTCAAGTATGGAAAGCTACCTAAAACCAATTTTCAAATTGTAACTGCTTGTATGAATGTACGTATTATTATTGAGGTCGTGGGATATTTATGAATAGCAGGTAAACAAAGGAACATTTATCTACACCTATTTTATTTTTTTGCTATATACTAACAGTTGAATTAAATTAAAGTATAGCATGCATAATAGAGACGGCGGAATATAAAAAAAATCATCATAATAAGAATGTGGTAACATCAGATAAGATTGATGTTTTCTCAAATTTTTATGTGGCTATCCAAACTTCTCACTCGGATTTTCGTCGAATTCAGCAGTATACGGTGACGTTGAAATATATAAGCATGACGAAACTAAGTAAATACTTTTTTTACATTCTCATCGTTTATACCTGTTAAAAGAAAGAAATATCTCTCTAAATCTAAATTAATGAAAAGGTTCCTAATTGATTTACACAAAAAAACCCTGTAAAATAATTGTCAGCGATTTTTATCCGTCGATCGATAAAAATTTGTTGTAAGCTTAAGTAGATTAGGTGTGTAAATAATTTTCATTTTTCGATTTTGAAACAGTAATTTGTAAATACGTTATCTTGGTGATGGAGGTGACGCATACTATTCACATGTTTCACAATATTTTCTGCAAATTGTTTCAATAAAAATGAGGAATGTTACAAAATCGCCTTCTTCCATTAAATTCTTCTATTTGTCACGTTCTTTTTTTCTATAAGCGTCTCTCAATGAAAATATACAGCCCTGAATAAATTAATATATTCTCACTAAGCAACTAGTGAATAAGTAAATCTTTCAACTAATCCAATTAGTGATTTTCTAGTGATTTTGAGCTACTCAACTTTTTCTAACTAATAAGTAGAATTTACAGAATTCAAATACAATAGAACACTGTGTGAAGTGAACTGCAATGTTCACGAAACTTCGGCAAGATTCGTCGTTTTTCAGATGATTGAAACCCGAAACATCTTCTTTTTACTATAATGAATCATCGTCAAAGCATTCAATCTTTTACAATAAAACACCATTAACCCCCAGGAATTTAAATTAGATATTTTTCCAGTTTTGAATCTCTGAATTATTAATAATAGGCCGTGTCTATGTTAACCGAATTTCAGTGAGCATAAAAAAAATATTCTCGTATAGCCTAGAGAAACTGGAAGAAGCGATTAGGTTCACCAAAATCCGGTGAGCGTAAACCAAATAATTTCAATGTGCCTAGACACTTCGTATTTAATAATATCAGTGAATACCACCCTAATTTAACCTTTTTGCTTATTTTACGGGTAATTAAACGTTTTTTAGGCTTCTTAGTTTGACAGCCTACAATAATATTCGTATATATTTAAAGATGTATCACTTATGCCAATGAAGACAAATATTTATCTAACCGGGTGATAGGACCTGGTATGTATATGTTGTAGTTAACACAGCGACACACAAAAAAGTCTGGTGCTTTTGACGAGTCACATGTATTCCTATATATTTTGAGTCATTTAATCCGAATCTGAGGTCAAAATAGCACCTTTCACGATTGGTTTTCGACATAACCTCAAAAAACCGCATTCTTGAGTATGTGATGGAAAAACATGTTTTTTTTTCACGGGATTCAAGCTGCTGATTCCAAAAATAGAGCCAGATTAGTTATATAATTGACAATTCTATGACGTAAGCTCGAGAAAAATTTTTTCAGCAGCAACTTGTAAGCCAGCATTGCATTTTTATGGATTATGAGCCGTAGAACCGATTTTTTAAGTCAAATCTGCATAGAAACGAACAAATATGTTACATTATTCCAAGAACATACTATATTAGAACAATCTTCTCTCAGAGAAGTCTTTTTCATCACATTTATCGTAAGTAAGCTTACTGCGTTTCTTCTAAACTATGAGTTCTGAGCCTCTTGTTTTATGGTGCAATCATAAATCTTCGGACTGGAGTGTCCATTCATTTGCATCCATTGAATTTACTTAAATATTCAGTTTCATGACCTGCTACTGCGCTAGGGACTGGAAGTGATGACAACTGCTCTGAAAAGAGATGTGTAGAATGACTCATCTTCCAGCCCAGTCAGTAATGGAGCCAGGGAAGACGCGCTGCCCTGCAGGGGGACGTTAGGGTGTGAGAATGAAGCTGTATTGTGTCTGGCGATGAGTTAGCATTGTCCTCATTGAAGCTGAAAGATTCTCATACCTAGCCCTGGGGAGGTATGAGGGTTATAACCCCCAGGACAGTGGACTTGTCTGCGATCGGGCCAGGATCCTTAACGTGCGGGGATTGAAATAACCATGGCCTCCAAAACAAGAGACTTCGAAAAACGCATAGTTGTGAAAACAATCGGAATCAATTTTGTTACATTTGTATGAAATATGAAATCCCAAGATATCGAAAGAACATTATTGGAAAAATTTGGGACATGTATGCGAAATACTTCAACATGAAGTTTCCAGAACGAGATGAAAGCTGAGCTCCTCATATGATATGCTCTGCTCACAATTTAATGTTGTACAAATGCGAAGAAAGTGAAAACAATGCAAGCTTGAAGTTTATTGCACCAGAAATTTGGAAAGAACTGCAAAATTAGAAGGATTATTATTTCTGCATGAACGATGCACAAAAATGGGGAATTTTCAACAAAAAATCAATAACTTATAACACAATCTTTTCGGTGATAGGACCACAAATGAAAAAATCTGCAGACAATCATGTAGACGCTTGCACTTCTCATTCACACTACATACGAGTATGAGACAAAAACAAGAAATTTCTGAGAGGTGGTCCCAAAAGGAATTGAATGACTATTTCGAGATTTGGGATTACCTAAAGATGGCGCTAAACACCTTGCTTCAGCTGGAAAAGAAAAAGGAAATTTAGCGAAAGGGACAAAGTCTAGTGTTTATCGAAACAGAGAACAGAATTTTCGGAAATACTTTTATTTTGATTAAGAACTGTCTTTAGTCTATTGCACGAATGTTAATGGACTTATGAACGAATTGATACCAGGAGTTTACAAAGATGGGGAGTGAAGATTATTCGTAGACTTTTCCAAACGAAGCCTGAAGGTCGTCTTATTGCATCGATATCAATAGCTCATTCAACAAAACTCAATGAAAATTACAGTAATATAAAAAACATCTTGGAAAAAATCAAGTACGAACAACATAAATGGCAAATTCGTGGAGAATTCAAAGTTCTTACGATGCTCCTGGGACAACAACCGAAAAATACGGAGTATCCTTGTTTTTTGTGCCTATGAGACAGCCGAGATCATGGTTATCATTTTAAGAAGAAAATTTTGCCGAAAAGAATGTCATTCGAACGAGGATGCAGAAACGTCATTATTGACCCATTAGTGGAGTCATCAAAAGTCCTTCTACCACTTCTCCACATCAAGTTGGGTCTAATGAAACAATTTGTAAAAGCACTAAACAAAGAAGGACAATGTTTTCAGTATATAATGTATCAGTTTCCCCAATTGCCCGATGCTGAGTTAAAAGAAGGAATATTCGATGGACCTCAAATTTGAAAGCTCTTAAAAGACGACGTTTCTGTTACCAAAATGAGTTTAACTGAGAAAGAAGCATGGCTTGATCAGAAAAACGTCGTTGAACAATTTCTGGAGAACGTTAAAAGCCCAGAATGGAAAAAACAGGTTTCGAAAATGGTCGGCAGTTTCGAAGTATTGAAATGTTTAAAGAGTTTAAAGCTACATTTCATGGATTCTCATGTTGAATACTTCCCTGTAAACCTTTGGGACTACAGTAAAGAACAGGGCGAAAGGTTTCACCAAGATATCAAAGTGATGAAACAAAGATATCAAGGCAGATGGGATGAGAATATGATGGTCAGAGAGTACACCTCGGCCCCATAACACTTGGAGTACAGGGGGTCCATCAGACCCCACGTCAATAAGTGGTGGATTCTGAAGCCCCCACTCAAAGTTTTGACTCCGAAGCGTATCACAAGTTGGCTTGATCCTTTCGAAATATGATGCAATGACCTTGATAATCAAATTTTGAATATGAATTAATTCAAACAACCAAGAATGTTCAAAAGACACGAAAATGCAGTTTTTCTCTTTAAAAAATCATAACTTTTTAAACTTTCAATATTTTGAGCTAAAAATTTAGGTACGTTCTCTCGAAATACAATATTTTAAGGGAAAAATACGTGTGGTAGTCCAGGTGTCAAAGAAGGTATTCATTTTGAAGAATGAAAATGAACGTTTAACGCATCAAGTGTATTCAGGTAGGTGAACGGTAGCTTACCCAGAGGTAGACGAAGAGAGAATGGTTGGAATGTTTGGGGATTTTTCAAACATCCCCTAAACATTCGAATGAGTAAATTGACGTTTTCTAACAATCAAAATCACTGTAGATTTTTAAATTATACTTGTGGGGTCGGAAATCTCTTTACAATGAATATGAGGAACATCTTCGAGCAGGGAAAGTCGTTGAAGTTATTTTAAGGGTTGTTTTATCATCCTTTAAACATTCAAGTAAGCAAATGGACATTTCTTCATAATTGATTGCCGACCACAATAGTTTAATAAAAAAAATCTCCTTCGATTTTTCTTTCGAAAAAATATTCATTTCCCTGCATCAATGCTCAAGGTATGATAAGATGATTCTTAGAATGAATTCAACAACCTTTCCTGCTAGGGTATGTTTTCCACAATTATTTCTAAGTAATTTGCGACCCTTATAATTTAAACGAAAAATTTACCGCGGTTTTGGCTTTTGGAAATGTTGATTTCCTCACATGGTCTCTAAGGGATGGTGAAATAACGTTCAAAATAAACACAATGACTCTTCATGCAAGGAAATGTTTCTATTGTTTTTTTAACTGATTTCTGACCCAAATGGTATAATCAAAAAATCTCCCTTGATTTTGGTTTTTAGGAAACGTCGAGCTATATCGTTTTAATGCTTAGGGGATGTTTTAACAACATTTAAACATTGTGCATACAGAAAATCGTAAATTTATCTAGTTCATGGGTACAAAACTTTCGTTTCAATGGTCCGATCTACAAAATCTGGAACATTTAGCCAAATCTGACAAAAAGTTTTTGAGAAGGATAACATTTCAATAACAGACGAATTTTCCTATTAAACTACATTTTAAAATTGGGATTTTTGTAATTGTTTAGGCAAAGACTGTCCATTCTTCCGATAATCTTACTCCGATCTATTGACCTGCAGGTTCGTGATTACAAAAAAAAATTGTAAATAGTCATTTTGACTAAAGGCCATTTTCTGTACATTTGGTGCAGGGTCTGTGAAACGTGAAAAACGGAACACTCCAAATTTCACCTTTCAAGATTCAATAATATAAAATTTAACCAATTCATCCAAAATATTAAACGCAATCCACGAATAATCAATTTTATAAGCACTAGAAATTTTCAAAATTAAACGTTAAAAATGGCCGAGTTTCAAATTTGAGCTCTCTAAATCTGAATTATTGAAATTTCACTAATGATCAGTGAAATTTCACTAATTCAATTAGGGAAAAGTGAGTCACAGGCAACGAGAAATATATAAAAAAGTTTGATATAAGATCGCGATTGTAAAGAATTTTCAACATTATTCAAACAATAAGAAGGTATGCGATAAAATATGTAAATAGGTTGCGTCACATGACCCTGGATTATACTACGCCAGTTATATCAATCATAATGTACTTACAAGTTATTACTTCAAACTAGAGAAAAACAGAATTATTTGTATGAGTGACTACAGACTCAGGCGTTTTACCTTACTTTTGCCATGTTCAAAATAATCTCTTTAATGCGTATTGAAACACAACAGCACACATTGAAAGAACCAAGCTTTCGATGCGTCATAATTGCAAAGTGACATAAACAAAATTACACATAATACGTGAAATGTCAGTATTTCATTAACCCATTATATTTTTTTCTGGTTACTTAAAAAAATAATTTATCAATATTTTGACCTTAAAACCAACATATCTAATCAAAAATTGTAGTTCTATTTTTTGAGGAGATTTATCCAAAGTCGCTTCAAAAGATAATATTGAATCAAATCAATAGAAAGATTCATAACTGCGTTTCAACTTTTCAATAAATTGCGTTTTAGTTTGAGGAATGACGCCTCATTCAGAGAATTTTTCATATTAGTAAATACTAAATTTTTGATGAAATGTGTACACGTCCGCATGCAAAGGGCCCTTATGGTCTGTATGCAAACAAACATAAAATAGTCATGAGAGAAATCAAACTACGTCAAATTATCTGTAAATTAAAGAAGAATAGAACGTTTCATATCTAATAGTTCACGAAAAATGGACTTCAGAAGTTAGTTTTTAGGTCAAAAAATATTTTTATTTTGATTTTTTGTGAAATATCTCTCTTCTCACGCATTCTAGGTAAACGTCGTATGTATTTGGATTAAAGTAGACTCAATTCCCCTAAAATTAAAAAAAAACGATGTTCTAGCTGTAATAAGTTGAAAATTACGGCGTTCCAAAGGAAAACACATTTTGTGAAACTTTCAGCTTTTTTAAAATATCTTGTTTTCCTTGCATCAAATGCGAAAATGTACTAGAGTATAATTGTTATTCATACAACAAAAAGCAAGAAGAAGAAGATATTTCAAAAAGAGCTGAATGTTCTATTAACCTTTCGACCACACACCTCTTTAAAGTTTTTTGAACTACACATTAAATCGAAGTGCACCTTTTGTATTTTGAAATGACTGCTATTTTATAACTATCAAACCAATTAAACCGAAACAAAATTTGGCACGCACTCCAAATATTGCTGAATATGTTTGGATGATAATATTGTGGAAAAATAAATGTTGAAGTATTGTAAAAATTGTTGGAAAATCAGTTATTTATGAAAACATCTCAAAATTTCACATTTTTAATTTTCACGAGATGGCACAATAATCTCCGTACTAAGCCTTACTTTAAAGTCATGGCGATGAAAATTATAGTCCCGGGTTATTTTAACCCAGGGTGCAGTATAAAGGTTGAAAGTATTTTTCTTTGGGACGCCATAGCTTTGAACTTACTAGAGCTAGAACATTGTATTTTTTTAGATTTGTAGGAAATTAAGTCTCCTCAAATTCACATGCATACAATGTTTACCAAGAATTCATAAGAAAAGAAACATTCCAGTAAAAACAAAAAATAAAATTTTTTCCTAACTAAAAACCGAATTTTGAAGGTCTTATCTTGTGAACTATTGGAGATAAAACTTTCCATTTCTTCACTTTGCAGATAATTTCACAAAGTTTGATTCTTGTTATAAACATATTAGACGTTTAATGCTCAAAATGCATAAATTTGTAATAAACTCCATTTCTTCACCGATTTTCAGCATTTTCACAGGTGCTAAGATATCGCACAATGCTGAATACTTAAATCTTATTTTAAAATGAAAAATGAAAGACTTTCAGCACAGAGACCATGAAACTGGAAAATTGGCCGGGAACTTTTGGGGTTCTTATTAAAAAAACATTTTTAGTAAGATTGATCAACAGGGATTAGTTGAAGTATTTCTGGCGTGACATCAAGTAAAAAAATGTAATCCTATCCATTTTAAATTTCGTCAAATTGAGAAAAAGCTCACTAATGAACTTCAATAATAATATTAAAATTTCCTAGGATGCATTCATTAATATTTTCCAGGATTGCAGTTGAAAGAAATATTATTTTTCTACTCCAGATGTTCGATAAAGAAATGACAGGATGTATTTTATATCTAGCAGGTTCTACACTTCAAGTGGCAGAATCAAAAAAATACCAATTTTCCTTTAAACTTCGATAGTTTTTTATCCAATTTAGATAAACTATTTGAAATTTCAAACTTTTTCCCAGATACTGGTGAGGCTTACTGCTGTCGTTTCTTGAAATTCACCAGAAAAGTCCAAAACAGCTCAGAATTAAAAAATAGTGGTGACTAATTCGAAAATGTAAAAGGTTTATTCTCAAGAAAAAACCTTAATCTCTTTATTTTCTTTTTCAATTTTTAGTTTAATTTGTGCAGTAGATAGTGACCATTTTTTAAGCAAATTGTGCAAATCGTGTCCCCAGAAATTTTATTTCTTATTTAGGTATATGAACCCTCAAAAAACGTTTTGATAATAGGAGGCATCCGCATATTAATAAAAATACATAATTCCATTTTTGGTTAAACGATGAGAGGTAAGAAAATATATTGCCGAACAAGATTGTTTATCCAAAAAAGATCTACTAATTTTCTGCACACTATGTTTCAATAACGACGCACAGCTTTTGCTTTAACCGAATAAGAATGCTGAATATTTTCTGGTTCTTCATTTCAAATGTTCTTTTTCTTCAAAACTTTTTCACGAACATTTAGTAAAAGTTTTTTCCACATAAATCATGAAACTTTTCTATAATAATTACTTTATTTCAGTTCCCTGGCATTGATTTAGTTGATCAATATACACTTCAAATGAATAGGGATTCATATTTACCACTCTTGTTCAGCAAGTCTAGCATACTCGTAAGCTCACATAAATTTTCAAACTAGTGTCCAGGGGAATAATTCCATTATCTCGATTTCCTCCCGCCCCAAAAAAATTCCTTGGAGTGCCAAATACATTTACTATAGAAGAACATCGCCTCCGTTTGTGACACAAAATGCATAACATTGTCCTATGAAATTTGCCGTTTTTTCGTTCTCCTGAAGGTTTCATCGTCATTCTTGATAGGTTCTTGGACACTGATTCCGAATCCGATAACAAAAATATTTCATCACGTTAAGTTTTGAGAGAAACGGGATGAAGGGTCGAAAAAACTCATTTTTGGCCATTTTTAAGTGTCTGTGAAAATGATTAAAACTTCCTTATTTTTTTTGTCGAATATTAAAATAAAATCTTTTTGACTTTTAAAGTGTACCGGTTTTCAAAAAATATTTTGATTCATTCAAAAATACCTAAAATACATCAATCAATATAAATAATTTCTTATTTTATATGCAAGTTACACAAAGAATTATCAATATCCGGTATTTATGATGAAATGAATAAATTTTTTCAACGAAATCGATCATATATTACCCTAAAATGAAACCTTAGTATCAAAGTTGGTCATGTAATGAAAATGAATAATTATTCAAACAATATTAGTTAACAAATGCACTATTCAGCTATTGTTGGACGTACAAAGTTGGTTCTTTCAACGCAATCAACTGTAAATAACTAATTTCTAGATTTTTGAAAACATTTCGATGACAATAAATAATTTTGATTGTAAACAACAATTGCTTAATCAAATTTTCATCATGTCATGTATTTATTAATGAAATTCTACTTGTTTCACGAATTTCATAGCCACTTATTTAGCAATGAGTTTTTCTTCTGAATTGCTAACATTTGATCATTGTTTAAGCAAACTTAATTAAGAAATACACTATTTGGCTATTTTTTAACAGCTAAACTTCATTCTTTTAGCGTAATCAACTGTTAATAACGAATTTTTGAATCTCTTTAATAACTTTGATAACGATCCGCTATTTTCATTGTTATCAACAATATTATAAAAAAAAATTTCTCGGCTAATGTATTTGAAATATAAAAATTGCGTTTTTCTTAAGGTATATACTTAAAATGACTTAGCAATAATTCCTTGCTATTTGTTAATAACAATTGATGATTTGTTGAAAAAAGTTAATTACTACTCGACTTTCTTTGTCGCTTTACGGAATAGTTCGATTTATTTCGGAAATAACCATCTGTGATAAAATGATCGGAGTTAGTACCACTGGGCAGACACATTGCATGCACTAGGTGCGTGCTTTCTAGAAGCATTGCTCTAGTTTCTAGAAGCAGAAGTCTTTCTGGCTCTATGAAATCAGTTCTCAAAGGCCTCATGTAAAAATCAGCGCAAAATAAGAGACAATGCAGTAAGTCAGTATTTTTGTGAATGCAACTTGTTTTGCTGATATTGTTCTACTTGCATCTTTCAAAGTCTTTATTCTTAGCTTCTTGTGCCTCTTCTGATAATTGACCGATTGGGACAACAAGGCAGTCGATTATGTTGGGACCATGAATTGAATCGTTATGCACTGATGCATGAAGTGCCAACTGGATTTTTGTACATACAATTCTGCTGTTTTTAGACAATAGTTAAGCAACTTGGTTATATCGATAGGCTCACCAGATGCTAAAAGTTGCAACAGTATGTGAAAGATTTTTTAAAGTTTTTCATCAAAGCCAGTAATTTTGGATATCGTCTGATATTTTTTGAAGATTTTTCTGGATGTGTTTCACTTATTAGAGGAACCAGCATCTTGCTTTGGTGTATTCGCAATTAAATCAAGTTGTTGACGCATTTCTCTTTTTATGAGATGTCTTTTCTGGTATCGCGAACTTTTTTACTCTTATCTTTTTTACGTGCCCAGGTTTTTATTGACAACCGATAGCTAATGTTTATTACAATCCGAACTGAAACGCTCTCTTATTTTCCTCTCTTTGCAGGACTTACGATCAATCATTCATGTCACTTGGTTTTGTTTGACAAATAGTACAATTCGCTGCAGATGTTGTTTCAGTGAGATATTGACATAATTTGCTATAAATCATTGTGCTAATTAGCTCGTGCTCTACATAAAAAACGAAACCATTAATTTTGACTTTGCTTGTCTTCAGACTTCTTATTTGCTTCTCCAAATTGCCAAATTCAAGCAATTTTTCCGATTCTGCCTTTTAACATACTCGAACATTATTCGCAAACAGTCTTTTGGCGAACAAGGTCGAGGATTTTTCCAAATTAGTGGCGATGCTGGATCTTTCAAGCATTTAAGACGAAGAGGAACCAAGGACATCAAAAAGAAACTTTCATCAGAATTTTCAGAATCTTCGAAAAGTTGTTTATGAGGATTAAATCCGGACGTGCCATCACCACCATGTTTTGAGATCATTCTCAAATGTTTCAAATTTCCAGGTTTTACATCGTCAACTTTTAACAGATTTTAGCCGTATGATCCAACAGGTCTTGTGGTCGAATAGTGGCTTCTGTTTCAGTAATATGTATTTCAGTACTTGGTGGATAACAATTTGTTTTTGCATTTGTAATCTGTTTGTAAGTAGGAAGAATATCTTTATTTCCGCCTCTCAAGAGTTTCCTTAAAAGTTCATTGATGCGATTGTGATACTTAATAAATTTAGCTAGATTTCTATAAAATGACTACTTTTATTCACAATAATAAACTCGGTTACAAAGAATATTCCTACGACGAACCTCTTCAGACATTCTTACTATGCTAGTCAAGAAAAGAAATATCTGTAACAGAATCGCTGGTAAAGTAGGAAAGAAAGGAGGCAAATTTAAAAATTACCAAAGTATGCACAAAACATCCCGCTCACTAAATTAACAACGGTTAATTTCAACGGCTGTTCGTCGGTAGTTACATAATTTCGCGATAGACCGTTTTAATTGTCCATTCTGGGTTTCGATAGTAACCACACGTGTTATTCCGTCTTTACCTGGATGAGTTTCGGTTATTTTTCCAAGTTTCCACTCCATTGGTGAAATGTTTTCATCTTAAATAATTACCATATTATTGATTTCAAGCCCTTTCACCATCTTCCGCCATTTTGATTTAGGTTGCATAGAACTGACATATTCTCGAGACCATCGATTTCAAAAATTTTGAACCATTGACATAACTGCCATCTATTTAACCGATTGGTTTTAACATCGATTAAATTCACATCTGGTATGCTTTTGATTGGTTTTCCAATTAAGAAGTGCCCTGGAGTAAAGGCCTCAAGGTCATTAGGATTTGATGAAAGTTGACAAATTGGCCTTGAGTTCAGGCAGCCTCCCACTTGTGTCAATAAAGTGCAGAATTCTTCAAAGGTGAGCAACGTTGAACCCATCACACGTTTTGAATGATTTTTGCAAGACTTTATTCCTGCTTCCTATAATACACCCATGTGCGGCGATCCTGGTGGTATGAAATTCCACTGAATTCCTTCTTGAATCAAGACCTTTTGTCTGACACTTGAATTGCCTCAATCACTTGAGCTGCATTGCCACTTATCGAAGTCGATAAGTACTGCATTTTTTTTACATCAGATAATTCTTTATTATCATGAATAAGTGATTTAAACATATCATAAAAGTTTTGCCATTGTTCAATTTTACCATCGAACTCTGTCAATATTTCATTATCACAATTTGTATATGCATTTACATTAACAGGCGGTAATTCAAAACACTCATTCGGTGCAAATTTGATAAGAAATCTTTGTAATTGTACCTTTACCTCGACATATGATTCCTCGAATTCCATATCCATGTTGTTACCTACTATTAGATCATCGTCCTCATCAGATAATTTAAATAAAGCTTCTTGAATATCCCGAAATTCTTTGTGTACTGTTTCCAGTTTTTCGAGACGGAGGATGAGTTCTTCCTCGCAAGTTTGAAAAATTTCATCCTCCACATTCTTTACAAATGTTTCCACTCTTATCAATTTGGCTTTTGTGAAGTCTCTGTCTCTCTTCAGCTGCTTTAGAAGCATTCTGTGCGAAGTTTCAAAATAGTTTGATGCCCTAACCTCAAATCGACCTCATGCTGCTGCTCTATAATCTCGATATATCTGTACGCAAACCATTTCTCATCTATTTATAGATCGCTGATTCATTTTGAAGGACCAAAATACTGATGCGATTGTGATACTCAATGATTTCAACTAGATTTCTATGAAATGACTACTTTTATTCACAATAATAAACTTGGCTACAAAGAAGATTTCTACGACTAACCTCTCCAGACATTCTTACTACGCTAGTCAAGAGAAGAAAAAATCGGTAAACAGAATCGCTGGTAAAGTAGGAAAGAAGGGAGGCAAATTAAAAAATTACCAAAGTATGCACAAAACATTCATACTTTTTTTTTGCTTATTTCAAATCAACAAACAGTTGTAGAGCCTCGTCACTAGTGAAAGGGGTTGCGTTGTTAGTTGGAACTGCTGATTCAACATTCGTCGTGTGATTTACAATACCCTTTTCAACAATACAATCGCAGCCTCGTTATTGTTGTTTTCCGAATATTTGTTGAGAAGTCCTCGGATGATGCTGAAAATTTTGAGTCTACCAAGGTTTTATTTTGCTTAAGAAACTTTTCTCCTGGTTTTTCTTCATCTGAAAAAAACTCTTCCAATTTTTTCTTGAATTCCTGCATGAAATAGCGTGTAAGGTTGATGCGAATAAGCTCTTGTAAATTGTCAGAAGATTTATACTTTTCTTGAAAATAATTTACTAGATTTTCTACTGACCAGGAACTCGAATGTATGAGCACATTGCTAAATTCCCTATTGCAGACTTCAAGAGACTCCATGTTTAAAAATTTTTTCAGAAACTTGAGAATTGTACTTGATGATATAACCAGTAAAAAACCACGATTGAAGAAAAAGAACATAACCTATAAACACACAATTCGTAAGAACGATCGGACTCTCAACAGAGAAAGAAAACCAAAACACTGAAAAATATGTATAAGAATTTAGGAAGCGTCTAAGACTATGTGTACAAGTATCCATGACAGTACGAGGAATACAGAAAGCGAAATCCTGAAATCACGTTAAGAGACACTAAATCGAAGTGATCGAAAACGAGAATGCATAAGAGTAAAAACGAAAAGGCGAAAACGCAGAGCAAGTGAGTACCGATGTGATATTCGTGCCTACGGTGCCGATAGTAATTCTTTTCGGGATGTAAATATATCACATGCAATATCAACGATATCGGTAAAACTAAAAGTGTTTCATTAAAATAAGTTCAATTTTTCTAGTATGAGAAATTTAGAAACTTGTGACGAGGTGTTTTTCACCTGTCACTCAACGACCCTTACCGGCACCAGGGTTTCCAGAAAGAGAATTAAATGGAAATATCAGTTCCCCCAGACCGTTGGATGAGGGTCCGACTCCATAAGGGCACTTTCGGGCCATGCAAAATCGGATCATTTACTCCTTCTGTCTCGTTTGTTTATAATGTACACGAGAGTCAGCTGTCAACCTTGAAGAAAGGACGCAATTATGCTATCTCTGTTCCGCCTCCGGATCCCTACGCGCTGTCGGCCATCTTGAAGTACGATGGGAGTTCAACCAATCACGGTGCACCGTTTGGAAAACTGATCCTTGAATAGGCGGCCCAGCCTCACTTTCTGAAAGCCCATTGCCGGAATCCCGTGCGATGGCATATGGCGCCCGGATCGGCTAACTCAATAAGGGAGATTAACCCCTTTTTCTCATCCGCTACTAAGGACTTTATCCAACTACGGGGGATGAGAAAATAATCTCATTCAAACCCGCAGGCTCTCCTCATTGAAAGACTTCTTTCTCGTTTTGCCCCCTAGAGAATATTTATATTACACGCGCAACTTTTCTCATTCTTTGCGAAAGAATTTTTATTGAGTTTGTGAAAATGGATTTCACAAGGGCCACATACGTGTCGAGTGTACAGGTTAGTTGTTTCAATTTCGGCAAGCGTTATGGTGAAAGTAAGGAAATGGATATCGAATTTTATCAAGTATGTTATCGCCAAAACGATTGCCCATATATAACCGCGAGTACTCTAGGGTTTATCTGGACTCCGACCGCGTTCTCTGGCTTGTTTCTTAGTAAAAATTGCTGTCGCTCCTGCCTGAAAGAAAATAATCGTTTTTTTCTCTCGTGAAAAGCAACACGTAAGATCAGTGAGGTACCAAAATAGAATCCGGTCAGTAATTGTACAAATTCTTTGTGCCTCAAGGATAGCACGTAGTCGACATTTTCTTTTGTGAGCTAGATTCTAAGGGGTCGACCTCGTGTAGTTATAATGGTAAGATTATGGGTAGTTTTATTAACGATTGTAATTTACATGTGTTGCAGTTTGAAATTACAGTATCTTGTACCATTTTTCCTTCTTATCCTTAAATAAATTTCGACACCTTTCTTCGTGTTTATCATATCTAAATTCTGGCCTACGACTCTTGAACCTACTTACCTCCCCCCCCCC
>JAUMHM010109630.1:6691-21659 GCA_032362435.1 Melikaiella ostensackeni
CCCACAACGTAACAAATATAACACAAAAAGAAAAATACTACATTTTTACGTATTATTGTTAATTTTTAGAATTTTCTGCGGTCTATTTCAATACAAGTAAATACCAATGGACAGGATGAATATCCCTTATGACTTTTTAAACAATTTTTGATTATTTTAATAAATATAACTTATTGAAACAATTACTTTTCTCCAAAAATATTTTGAAAATCGTATTTTCTGAATTAAACATAATATTTAATGATTTTAAGGAGTAGTTAATTCTGCTCAAACTTCATGTTCTCGTTAAACAATTGATTAACGTTTACTTTCAGATTTCTTTCAAATTGAGTATAGATGATTTATTTTTTTTTTGGCGTATTATTAAAGAAACTATAAGAGACATGATGAAATATAAATTATGAAAGTATATTTATCATTGTATTATTCATATTTTTATTATCTTTACCATTAACATATTATTAAGAGAAGTACAGAAGCACTGGCTTTCTCTAACGAGGAAATACCTGCAGAAAAGGAGAAGGTCATGGTGAAGGCATTATCAAACAAAGCTAAAGAAAGTGACAAAAATATCTAAAATCTGGAAACAAAGATCATAAAACGCTTTAGGAGCCACGATGCGACATCGCGGCCCCTTGGCTCCGGTACAGCGTCTAGCGCATCAGGTTACAGCCTGTCTTGCGCATCGCTTCAGGAGCCGCGATGCGAAATTGCGGCCCCTTGGCTCCGGTACAGCGTCTAGCGCATCAGGTTCCAGCCTGTCTTGCGCATCGCTTCAGGAGCCGCGATGCGACATCGCGGCCGTTTGGCTCCGGTACAGCGTCTTGCGCATCAGGTTTCAGCCTGTCTTGCGCCTCGCTTTAGGAGCCACGATGCGAGAACGTGGCCCCTTGATCACGGTACAGCGCCTTGCGCACCAGATTCCAGCCTGTCTTGCGCATCGCTTTAGGAGCCGCGATGCGACATCGTGGCTCCTTGGCTCCGGTACAGCGTCTTGCGCATCAGGTTCCAGCCTGTCTTGCACCTCGCTTTAGGAGCCACGATGCGAGGTCGTGGCCCCTTGATCATGGTACAGCGTCTTTCGCGTCAGGTTCCTGAATGTCTTGCGCATCGCTTCAGGAGCCGCGATGCGACATTGCGGTCCCTTGGCTCCGGTACAGCGTCTAGCGCATCAGGTTCCAGCCTGTCTTGCGTATCGCTTCAGCAGCCGCGATGCGACATCGCGGCCCCTTGTCTCCGGTACAGCGTCTTGCGCATCAGGTTCCAACCTGTCTTGCGCATCGCTTTAGGAGCCACGATGCGACATCGCGGCTCCTTGGCTCCGGTAGAGCGTCTTGCGCATCAGTTTCCAGCCTGTCTTGCACATCGCTTAAGGAGCCGCGATGCGACATCGCGTCCTTTTGGCTCCGGTACAGCGTCTTGCGCATCAGGTTCCAGCCTGTCTTGCGCCTCGCTTTAGGGGCCACGATGCGAGAAGGTGGCACCTTGATCACGGTACAGCGCCTTGCGCATCAGGTTCCAGCCTGTCTTGCCCATCACTTTAGGAGCCGCGATACAAGATCACGGCCTCTTGGTTCAGGTACAGCGCCTTCCGCATCAGGTTCCAGCCTGTCTTGCTTATCGCTTCAGCAGCCGCGATGCGACATCGCGGCCCCTTGGCTCCGGTACAGTGCGCATCAGGTTCAAGCCTGGCTTGCGCGTCACTTCAGGAACTACTTTTCGCTGCAGGATCGGTCTTACACCGCCTTCCTCATCACTTCGTATCCCTTGGGGCATCAGACCAAGCTCTGCCTCGCGCGCAACACGAGATTCTGGTAACGAGCTCACACCACCTTGCAGAGTTCGGACGCGCATCGGGCCAGGCCCGCCCTGCGAACCTAATCTTATCTCCTTTCACAGACGTAAGCCGACGCGTGGCTTAACGCGCATTATTCGCCGTGCTTCACCACGCAGTTCGAAAGATCCTGGACAGGCCCCGCGAGGAATGGACCGCCGGCCTGACGCTCAGCAGCCTCGAGATATTGGACGGATATTGGAGAGACTCCACAACAAACCACGTGGAGCTACTTCACTACCCGGAGACGCAGAACAGCGACTACTCCATCAACGATGACAACGCGGTGGCCAAGGGCCCTTACACCAGCGCCAAGGTTCGGCTGTACGATATGCAGGCTCGCCCAGACACCGGCCCCGCCACCGTCGGAACTTCAGCTTCAGTCTACGGTGCCCGGGGATCAGCTAGACTGCCGAGGATTGGGCTGCCTCAGTTCAGTGAGCGACGACAGGACTGGGAGTCCTTCCGTGATCTCCTTCCCGCACTTGTGCACGACGATCCGACCTTGACCTCTGCTTCGCAGCCGCAAGCTTAGACATCCAAGACCACTTAGACCACTGCCATCTTCGGGGTGACTCCCAGGTAGTGCTCCATTAGCTTCACGCCTACGCTCTGACAGGAAATAACTTGGTAGACGACCATATTGTGCACATTCACGAACTCGTGCCCGACGCCAAATGGCACTACGTGTCAACCAACGAAAACCCTACCGATATCGCCACTCTAGGCACTGACATTCAGGTCCTTTCTCAATTCAGACTGTGTTGGGAAGGACCCGACCAGTTGAAGCAAAATGAAGCCGCCTGGTTTACTCATAGCTGGGCACCCTCGAGTTCCATACCCAGACCACCCACCGAGCTAAACAATCTCTGGTGCGCGGTCGCCCAAGCGACGGCAACCGACGAGCATCCGACCGACAAATTCTTGAGTCTGAATGGACTCCTCAGAGGTATGGTGCGCAGCAGACTGGACTCCGTCGACGGATTGATCCAACCACGCCCCCAGTCCGTGCTCCCGTAAGAGCCGACGAACTGTACCGAGAATATGTGATCTGTGTCAAAACGAGCCAGAACCTACACTTCGGGCCCGAACTCGCACAACTCCAGCGGGGTCAGTCAATCCGCCGCGGCAGTCCGCTGAGAGGACTGACGCCCTTTATCGATGACACCGGCCTCTTGTGAGTCAGCGGCAGGCTCGGTAACTCGGCATTCCCTCCTGACGAAAAACACCCGATCATCTTGAACAGACGCAGCCACCTTGCACGGCTCATCATCGACTGGGCTCACCCCTGGAGCCTACATTCTGGCACCCGCGCGACGTACCTTCGCGCCATCCGACGCGCCTGGATAATCGGTGGAAGAGCACGGGTCAGGAAACACGTCCGAGACTGCACAGTCTGTGTCTACCATAATGCTAAGCCAATGGGACAAGCTATGGCCCCCCTGCCGGCTGCCCGGGAGACTCCGTCATGCGCCTCCTTCATTTGCCTGACCACCAAGGCCGTGCACCTGGAACTCGCGGGCGACCTAACGATGAAGAGCTTTCTCGGAGCACTCAACCGCTTCACCGGCCGACGCTGATAACTCCAAGAGATGTGGAGCGACAACAGCACCACGTTCCGCGGGGCGAACACGGAACTTCGTCGCTTGCTACGCGACGCGGCGATAGATTGGGGCCTCGTCGAAGGAAACCTTGCCCAGCAGGGCATCACCTGGCACTTCATCCCTCCCTCGACGCCCCACTTTGGCGAAGTTCGGAAGGCGGGCGATAAGTCTGTGACGCGCCATTTGAGACGAGTCGCCGAGCCCCGCAAGCTCACATTCAAAGAGTTCACCACGCTGTTCGTCAACATCGAGAGGGTCCTAAACTGCAGACCCCTCACGCCGCTCACCGGCGACCCAGACGACATCGAGGCCTTCACGCTCGCTCACTCCCTCGCCTGTCGGCCGCTCACCTCCATGCCGCGGTCGTCCATGGCAGATGCACCTCTCGATCACGCCACACACTGGAACCTGGTCAAAAACCTCCGCGACCTCTTCTGGGCGCGCTGGGGCCGCGAGTGTCTAAACAACCTCCAACAGAGAGCCAAGTGTATCAGGCCACGCTCAAACGTCGCGGTCAGCGACATGGTCGTCATTATCGACCCTCCTCTTATCAAGCCCGACGGAACTTGGCCACTCGGGAGGATCACTACCGTTCACACCGGACCGCATGGCCTCGTCCGTGTTGCCTCGATGCGTACAGCGGACAGCTCTTACATCCGATTCATCACAAAGCTGGTGAAATTGCCGTCAAAAGCCCGGGACCAGGACGACAGAACCCTCGACCAACAGGACCACGATCGAGGGCCCACCGACCAGCAGCAGGAAGATCAACCGCCCTCGGCGGGCGGCACTCACATCGACACCATGGACAAGCAGGTTCTCAACCGGCTGCTCACGGCGGGCGGCCCTGGTCTGACTTCGTTCAAGGAACAAGACGGGCGGGATGTTGGATCCAGATATTCGCGGAAGCCCACCTGGCGCTTCAGCGGTCCGCCAAGCCCTTTCAGCTTTCCCCACTCCTGCTTTCTGGGCCTGTCGGTGTGCTGTCCCCATGAGGTGGGAGTCCGTTCGAGTCAGTACGTGTGTGGCATCTGCACAGTGAATAAGTGTGTGCAACGAGTACAGTGATTGAACTGAGTACAAGTGCGTGCAACGAGTGCGGTGTTTGATTTGTGTGTGAGTGTGTGCAGCGATTGTAGCCGTGGACTGCGAAAGAGTTAATAAATTGAATTTCAAAGAGAATCACGCCTTAGACAATTCCGGACCTTCAATCCAATTCCAACACGGGATAACTAGCATTTTCCACACGTTCGACTAGTCTTCCTGAAAAAATGCGCTTTTATGATCTCATTTTATATAATAAATATTTTTTTTAATCCTTTGAGTTCAGCTGCAAATTTCTGAAGGAAATAGTAAATAATAAAACATACATAACATACCTGTAAGCATTACTTTCAATTGAATCTCTTCTTTTTTTCTTAATGTTCATTTAGATGAGGGATTTGCAACGATAAAAACGAATCACATACTTATATTTCAAACATTATTTCTGTAACGAGTCACAGGGGTGCTCTCTTGCCCCCACATTACGTTAAAAAGGGTCATGGATGTGACCTACATTATTCCTATGAAGAGTCATAGGGGTGCCAATTTGCCCCCTACGAGACGTTGGAAAGGGGTAGCGATGTGACCTACACTATTTCTGTGACCAGTCACAGAGGTTTCTGCCTACCTATTTCGAAAACTCTTCGAGATATCGATTGAAAGTTTCAGACTTGTGTTTCTTGAAGAAGTCCTATAGGAATCCGCATCAAAACTTTGTCGCCAATTATATCATAATCTCCCCTCTATCACTATTCTTTGACCAAGTACTTTTCTGTGATCGGTGACTATACTGTAATGGACCCCCTCCAATCAGGAAAGGGGGTTTCATGTGTGTCTAATCACGGCTTTAACATTTTTAAATATGATATTGTTATTATTTTCATACAAACGGAGAGATGAAAAGGTGATTTCGATTCTACTACCCATCACTTCTTTCCAATTCCCCTCAAAATAGTAAATAACAACTGCTCGATTTTCAGCTTATCTTAAAAATATTTTTCAATGATACTTCCATCATTTTTTAAAAATTACAGCGAATTTTTTTAAAAGAGAAGAAATTAAAAAAAGTACGAGTACGCGAACGTAGGGCGGCAGCCTTACTAGTATGTCGCCTTAACCACTGGACCACGGCGAATTGTAATATACAGAAAATTGAAGCCGGTAGTGAGTCGGCTAGAAGTAATTCTTGTTTTATGTAAATTTAACATTTTCCTCCAATACCACGCAGCTGAGCTCAAAGCGTGTGTGAAAAATGCTAGTTATTCCGAAGTTTGGGATGACTAGCCAGAAGCGCAAGATTTGCTAGTCGTCCCGAATTTCGGAATGATGAGACACTTCGTTTCTGCGGAGTAGAATAATATGAATGTCGAAAAATACGTGTTGGAATGATAACTTTCGAAAAACTGATCAGATTGGATTGAGCTTTGGTACACTTTTCTAAGGCTTTAAAGGAAAAGAGTAAGTTAACCAGACATCTTTGACTAATCGTTCTGGTTTTCTTCATCCAAAAAGCTTTTTGACAAATCAAAAACTCAATTTTCCGGTTAAACTATGCAAGATGCAAAAACATGTTTTATTTTTTCTCTTTATCCTTACATGTTTATTTATGTTCACAAGTTTTCAACATAACTTGCTAATGATATTTATCCAGTCATTAAATCTATTCTAATTGCGATAATATTTCGAACTCTAATTCTCTTAATTAAATTATGTCTGTCGGAGTTCTATTACATGCGTGTTCTAACGTAGAAGTTTAAGTGGGCAAATCGAAACATAGGCTGTTTGGGGAAAGTCTCTTTCAAGTCTAACAATTGGCCTCCTTTGGAGATCAAACCGGGGTCTCCTTTGAAAGAACAATTCAGCGTTCTGGGTCTTTTTTCAGCAAGAGTGGTTCTAGTAAATATATTTGTCATATTCTTAGAATTATTTTATGTAACACGAGTATGGTTTCCTCACTTCAGGTACATATTCTTGAGCAGCAAATTAGGTCTTTGTTGGTGGGAGACTACTTTACCGGCCTAGGCAGAAAAAGTGCACTTTTTCGACGAATGCACATGCGCATTCTTCACCTAGCCGCACGCGCACTGTTCTCACGACTCTTCTCCTCTTCTTCGGTACGCTGTTCAAGCTAACTACAAACGTGAGACATAATCGACGTAATTTCATGAGAAAACTCGAAAACCATACTCTTATTACTTACGCTCGGCCGTAAAAAGACTACTTTTTCTCCTTGGTTCACAATATACTATCTCTTTCTACGTAGATATAGCAAGACCGCAAGTCACTCTTCTGACTTTATGAATTTGAAATGACTCACATCATGCCGATTAAACTTTACTTAAAGTAAGTTCGTTTAATTTATTAATTCTTTTATTTCGAAAACTGGACCAGTTTCGCTTATCACATCTGTAATATAATTGAAAAAGAAATTATAACATTTTTAGTACAATAAAAAATTTCGATAGTTAATAATTACAATAACTGTACCTCAAAAGCATTGCTTCAAAATTCAAATTAGATCGATATAGACGATTAAATACAATTTGTTGATAAAAAATTAGATTCCCAGTGTGTGTCGGAATTCTTTTATTGTTTCTAATTTCAACTGTTTTATAATAACCTAATATTGGTAAAGAAGTAATATCTATAAAAAACAACATTTTTTTCAAGGTCAGAATAAACAGGTGCTATTAATTCATATAAGGAAAAAAACAAAAAATTTTCAATAATCAATGAAATTGTTACCTGTAATTTATGAATTGATGAAAAACTATTGATATACTGTGATACGCAAACAAAATTTAGCGTTTTTTCAAAAAGTTAACGTCAATGTGAAGACGGAGCAAAAGCCCCGCCTCCATCTAGGAAACGCAGTTCACACTCCATAAGAAACACCAATGAGAATACAATCATAGTACGTACATGTAAGTAAGAACATGTATATAAAAACGAATTAACATAAATACTTTATGACTGAGTTACTTATTAACATTGTATAGTGTAAAATCACAATTCTTTTGTTGATGTAATTAGTAATAATTATATTTAAAAAATTATTAACAATGATATTAAAATATATTAAAAATTATCTCAGAAACAAATTAAGTTACCATTTCAATAATTTCATTATAAGAAGAACTAGAATGATCTAGATCGAAAATCAAATTCAAATTTTTATTACCTTCTTTCTAATGAAAACCATTTCAGCAAAAGCACGCTTACATCCATTTGGTTCAATATGCAGAATTCCAACATCCCATTTCATAAAGTTAGAGTCACCTCCATTTTCGTTAGCTAAATGTGGGCCTATGGCCTTATGATATTTTTCGTTTAATCTCATGTTATTTTTATGTTCTTTGACTATGATTCGTAGCAGACGCTTAGTCAGACTTACAGGTATAAGATTTATCACAAAAAAAAAAGAAATTCTGTAAACAACATAACATTGATCTAAAGCATCAAGTTCAAATTGGCCTGATTTAACAAATTTATTGAATTCAGTATCCACCCTGAAAACAGTTTTTACACTATTAGTTTTGTCCGAAAGTCTTCGTATATTTTGTGAAATTTGGCCTAGAAAAGGAATTGAAATAATATGTTCTTTATCCTGTACATTCAAATTATTATTAACATCAAAATTAGGTGTTCTTTTCTTTTGGATTTAAAACAATCATCTTTTAATGTGTTTACCTACAAAATCACTGGAATAATTATCATGAAATAGAAATTTTTCAATTAATTTTGAATGAATAGAATGAGGCGAAGCGTCTACTAAAAGAACAGCAGAATCGATGACATTTTTAACGACTCCAATTTTATGTTCAATCTACCTGAATAAGCTGGTTTGCGATACCAGTCAGTTTTGATAACATTATTGTCACATCTAATCATTTCCAAATTAAAAAAACTAATCGAATTATTTTTTCCTTTTAACTGTAAATTGTAATCTATTGTGATGAGTACTGGAAACTGAAACTACCAGATTGATTTTGGTTTCCGGAATAAACAAAAAAGTTTCATCAACTATTAGCAATTTTGACTAATTTTGACCAAAAAATTCAACCAAGTGCAAATCGTTTATAAGTCAATTATAAATGAAATTGACAGCATTTTCGCCTGAAATTTATATTGATTTTTCATCAGCAATTTTTGAAAAGAATCGCATGCAGATCTCCGAACTGTCTTTAAAGAAATGAAAACGGTTGGATAGCTTTGGAAAGAACTTTCTATCAGAAATTCATATCATGGCTGGCCTAGGCCCATGATTTTTTCCAAACAGTATTTTCTATGATTCAGCCCCAATCCGCGATATCTCGAAAGCGCTTTTTGTTTTCCTTCAAATTCAAAACTTGATTTTCAAGAGTATTTTTTTCACCCTTACGGCATGAACAATTTCAATCTTGTGTGTTCAAAAGTTTTGACTTGGCAACCTTTAGTTGATGCACGTCAGAATAATAATTTAATGTTTGAGTGTAGAATATTTTCATCTTGGATTAATATTTCTTGATATATCATTTATAGGCTTGCTGGTAAAGTATGTAAAACATGTAATATGTCGATATACGTCATCAAATATTTACAGTATTAACAGTATAATTTGTTTTAAGATTTTATCTTGGATTTTAAAAGCAGGCTAAAAACAATATCGTAAAGTTATATCACGACGCGTATGACATAATGGTCGCTTATATGGCAGATAAAGAGTAACATAGTTTTCTTATCTCATGGTTATATCGAAATAAATTGCCGTGGCAAACCTTGAAAACACGTGCTGTATACAATTTTGCTTTATCTTCAAGAATCATAAATTGAACGTTACATAATTTATAACAAAATTAATTCAGAGATTAAGAAATTAAGGTTTTCCTCAACGAACACTGCAGTTCCTCCGTTCTTCCTGCAGCAATTACCGTGAGTATATGGTCGGCATATCCCGAAAGATATGCATCTTCTGACATCTCCATTTTCAGGATGTCATCATGGGAGATATTCCACAAATCGGGGCCGAGGATTGAGCCCTGAGCAGCTCCGGCTGTAATTTGCCTCCCTTTTTGACCCTTGGTGGTGTCTTATATTAAGATTCTATTGAAAAGGTAAGTCTCAATACACGCATGAAGTATTCTGGTGTCCTGGAATCTTCTAATGCCTTCATCATTTCGGTCCACCTGACCGAATTGTAGGCATTTCTCACATCCAGTGCTGCTAGTAGAACAATTTGTCTGGTGAAGCGGCTTTTTGCTTCGACTCTGACAATAGTCTCCACAACTTCTTTGACCGAGAGTATTGTGGAGCATCCCTTCCGAAATCCGTGTTGTCTCTCAGAGAGATCTCCCGCCACTTGGACGGCCGTCAGCAGATGATGCTTCAGCATCCTCTTCATAAACTTTCCAGTGGTATTCAGCATACAGAGTGGTCTGTTCGCCGACGGGGAATTCCGATCTTTTTTCTTTTTGCTAACCAGAGCTAAGCGTTGGATTTTCACTGTCTGTGGAATGTTTCAGCCTCCAGGCAGTCGTTTATCGTGTTTAGCAGTATCTGCGGGCAAATGCGTGCTCTTAACGACAGAGCTTCCGCTGGAATTCGGTCAGGTCCTGGCGCTTTTCAGTTCTGGAGAGATGCCGCGGCTGTTCATAGTTCCTCCTCGCTGAAGAGTGGGATCTCCCTCATAGAGGTTTCATTAAAATCCTTCTCTCTTACCGTATGTGTCGGAACGAGTACACCGACGATGTGCCTCATAGCTTCCGCTCTCATTGATCCGCTCGCTGAGAGGGGCCCGAGTTTTCGGGTTACTATTTTGTAACCTAATCCCCAAGGTTCATCGTCTACTTCCTGTCGCAGCTTCCCCCAACTCTGGCTTTTGCTTCTTTTTATAGCCTATCCAAGTTCCTTCTTGGCCATTATATATTCCTGAATGCCTCTTCTCATTTTTCTAGTGGCTGTGTGTTTCCGTTTTGAACATTCCCTTCGGAGATAGGAAATTTCTTCGTTCCACCAGTAAGCGGCATCCCTATTCTTGTGCCCCTTCTTCCGAGGCATCGATGTTTCACAGGCCTGGTTTAGAATCTGCATGGTGGCTTCCACAGTTGCTTCTGCCCCCATACCAGATCTCTCCATGAGGCTGTTCTGTCCTCTGCTCACCGTCAGGAGCAGTTTTTTCACATCCATTCTCGACACATTCCATCCTTTGCACTCGCTCTCTTGTGTCCTAGCTCCTGGACATCCTCTTATAGTGAACTGTATATATTGGTGATCACTCCAGATCAATCTGAAAGACCTCCCAATTCTCCATCAGAGGGGCCACTCCTTCCGAAGCCGAAGTAATGTCCGGAATTGTTCCTATGTTGCCGGTTCGTCTGAAAGTTGGCGTTCTTCCGGTATTCATGACGAGCAGGCCCCGTCGCGCAGCCATCTCCAAGACTCGCTTTCCTCTCGAGTCTGTTCTGGGCATGCCCCATTCTTAATCCTTAGCGTTGAGGTCTCCAGAAGTTTCAACTCCTTCCTCAGCATCCTGGATGACATATTTCAGTAGATCTAGTCTTTTCTGAAAGTTCTGGATGCCCTCGTTCGAAGTGAGGTAGCAGCTCACATAAGTGACTCCTTTGCTCTTGATCCAGACTCATTTTCTCTTAGTTGGCTATTGGTTTGCTTGGTTCCAGTGCCTGTCAGCAAATCTCATGATTATCGACGTTAGATCAGTCATATTACTGATTATGTCCACGAAAGACGTCCTCTCGTCCCCTGTACACTTCTGTGGGGCAATCGTGCCCTCTGTGACTTCTGTGCCAGTTGCCATCGCGGGTTTGGATCTCTCAATGCTAGTGTTGAGAGTTGCTGCCTGCTCAACTGCGCTCATGACTTTTGTCCTTATATCTACTTGCCTTTTAGTTAGGTGCTACATGGATTGTTGCCAGCGCATCGTGCGTGGAGGGGCGTGCTGAAATAGCTCAGACTGGGTATACTCTTGGAATTCTGTCCTACCCCAGTTCCCTGGGACCCAGCCTTCGTTCAACCAATCCCGGCAAACACGGACGGACACTTCCAGTAGGCCACAGCCGGAAACAAGTAATGATAATGATAATGATGAGAGTAAGGATAATGGTAGTGATGGTGACACTGATAGTGATAATGATAATGATATGATAATGATAATGATAATGATAATGATAATGATAATGATAATGATAATAATAACAATAACGATAACTATAACGATAACGATGACATGAAGTAGCCCAAGAAAAAAGTGTGAATTTCTTTGTTTTTGTACGACATGAAGTTGCCCAAGAAAAAAGAGTCAGAATTTCTTTGCTTTTGTACGACATGAAGTTGCTCAAGAAAAATATAAAATGTACTTACGACCTTCCTTTATTTTATTATTTCATTTACATGCTTGAGAAGATTGTTTTGACGATCAAAATCCAGTGGAGAAATCTATCCAGTATCCAATTAATGATCATTTCTTCAGGTCCAGTAATGAATACATCACGTGTAAATTTAAAACGTGAAAATTTTTTTATTTTGAATCAGTAAAAAAAACTTTTTATAAGCATTCGTAAGCCTTTCAAACTTTTACTCTCCAACTTGTCATCGACAATTTTGAATTTTGTAAATCTGGTTTAGAATTCGTAATCCGCCGCCAAGGAAAACCCCGGGTACTGATTGTCACAAACTTTCAAAAATTTTTCATTTTTTCGTCCAATATATTTGATCAGCCATTTTGAATTATGAAAATCTGACCTGAAATTCCTAATCAGAACCCTTAACAATCTCGAGGCACAGATTTTTACAAACATTTGTAAATTTTCTCATTCTTTTTTTATCCACCATATTGGAGCGGCTATTTCGAATTTCCAAAATTTAGCCCAAGATTCGAAATCAGAGTCTCAACTAATCCCAAAGTACTGATTTTTACAAAAATGTGTTAATTTTCCAAGTTTTTGTTTCACCATATCGAATAGGCCATTTTGAATTTTAAAAATATGACTCTAGATTTATATTCAGCGACTGAAAAAACCCTGATCACTGATTTTCCCAAACATGTATAAATTTTTTCAGTTTTCTTTCCGCCATATTGAATCGGCTATTTTGAATTTCGAAAATCTGACTTAAGATTCATATCCAGCGACCCCTAAATTCTTCGTATACAAACTTTCATAAGCATAACTTCTTCCGAAGAAGATTTATCAACTTTTTCATCATTTGAGCAGACATATTGGATCAGCCATTCTGAATTTTGGAAATCTGACTTTAGATTTATCATCAACATTATCATAGACATAGACATAGACATAAAATAAAATGTTTTACATCTTTCAAAATTTGAAGCACATAAAGCTGTGCAACTATAAAGTTCATATTTTTTCGAAACAAACGAAACTACCCAACTTTGGCCGATTGCACTGCCGCGATTCTTCTGCACATGCATGATCTTACGCGTGGCAAATTTTGCGCTTTTGAATTTTTTGAAAAAACATGTACCGCTGACTTAAAGTTAAAATTCTATGTCCACACCGTGAAACACATGAAGGAATGAAAGAATCGCTCTTGACAGTAAAGTATAACTTAGTGCTCAATTAGTGCTCTCAAATTGAATAAACAAAAATTCTGAAAAACCACACCATATAACTTGAAAACTAACCTCACGAATAAGTACTGCTCTTGACACGAAATTAATTACATCAAAAATTTGGATTCATTTTGGGTTCTCTAAAACCATCAAAACTAGTTTTTCGAAATCAACCCCTAACATAGATCTCAAGTAAAAGTCTTGAATACTGAGAATCCAACATTTACAGAGGGGAACGGGACCTTTTTCTTTTTTTTCTGAATGACAATTGTTTTTTGAATTGGCATTTGCTGAATTACCTAAGGCATGCTGATTCTCTCTAAAAAAATTTTACTAAGATTTTTGATAAGAATGTTCAAAAACGAAATAATATATTACAACTATTTCTTATAATAACCGATATCATTAAATAAAAGCAGGGCCTAAGATGTTGTGTAGTCCGAAACACTTTGTGTAGTACGGATTTGGAAGAGTGTAGTCTGAAATGAAAAAATGTGCGATGGAAAATTAAATATATTTTCTAAGCAAAATTTCCTGTTTTTTTTGAAGCCGATATTTCAGAAGCATTAAAAATAAACTTTAATGTTTATTTAAACTATTATTTATTACTCTATAAATTATCAAAATTTATTTATTGCAGGCTTCACAGTCTTTCCCCTATTCCCCTCTTTTCCACATTTTTTGCTTGTTTTCCACTTAAATGCGAACTGAAATAATAGAACCCGATAAGACAATCCAATCACTTTTAACTGAAAGTTCATTCTTTTTGGCAATAATGTCTACTATTATATTTCTAGCTGAGAGTTCGTCTTTTTTCTATGAAAATTTTATCACTTGCTCAAAAATTTAATTAATTTTTTTTGGAAAATTCAACAATTTTGTTGAAAAGTCATCCTTCTTGATAAAAAATCAAACTTTTTTGTAGAAGGTTCAACTAATTTGATGGGAAATCAATTATTTTGGTCAGAAATTAACTTTTTTGTTAAAAACTTATATTATGGGGTTAAAAATTCCACTGTTTTGTAGAAAATTCACCTTTTGTACTTTTGAAGAAACGTTGGACCAAGTGTATTCTGTGTAGGGGAGAGAGCCGTCGAACTTTATTTTGAAATCTATTTGGTGCGAATTTATTGGTGGGTTGGCAATTAAACAATGTGACTGAAGTTTTTCCTGTTCTAGACTGAAAAATCTTTTTTGTTGATAATATCTTTTTTGTTGAAAATTCATATTCTTTATTTGAAGCTTCAACTTCTTTGTAGAAAATTTGTTTCTTTATTGGAAATTCAACACTTTTGTTGAAGATTAAACTATCTTGGTAGAGAATTCAACCAGTGATATTTTTTGTTGACAATTCATACATTTGGGTAGAAAATTAATTTTTTGTTGTTAAAAATGCAACTGTTTAGTTGATGATTGAGGGCCTGTTTCAAAGAATCGGTTATAACTTTCTGGCACTCAGAGTGGTGAGGCCCCTGACCGCTGGAATTTAAGCGACGTTCCGGGGCCCCCTTCTCAGGTTCCTATAAAGTTATAACCAGCTATTCGATACGCGCCCTCAATTAATCTGTTTTGGTTGAGAAATCAACTATTTAATTAAAAATTCTTCATTTTTCGTTGAACGAAACTATTTTTGATTTGAAATTGAAATCTTTTGTGGTTGATATATCAACCACACAATTCATCTCTCTGGTTGAAAATTTAACTATTTTGTTGAAACCTGGTTTTGCTTGCAGTCAAAATTACTTTCTTTATTGTAAATTTGATAACGCCATTTTTGGTTGAAAATTGATCTTTTTAGTTGAAAAATCAACTTTTTGGTTGAAGATTCATCTCTTTAGTTAAAATGAGAATATTTTTTAGAACATTCATCAACTTGGTTGAAAATTGATCTTTCTCAGTTCAAAATTCAACTATTTGCTT
>JAUMHM010109643.1:0-21658 GCA_032362435.1 Melikaiella ostensackeni
AAACAAAAAATAAATCTAATATATTATTATTATATTAGATTTATTTTTCGTTTGTGAGAGGCAAGGGGACTCACGTTAAAAAAGCACCCCGTTTTATTTTTTAATTCTGAAACTTCTTTGTAGGTCGTTTTCGGTGGTATCATTTATGCCTTTCAGACTTTTTCCACCGAACCAATACATTATATATATGGCTCGAAAATTTTGTTTTCCTTTAACTGCATAACCTTCCTTCCAATTTAGTAATTTAAATTTTCAAAGTTCGTTATTTATCAATGGCTTTTACTTAAATACAATCAATGTTATACATTTAGCTTCAGGGACTGGATTTACAAATTGTGTTTTCATTCGGGATATTTCCTTTGAAGATTTTATGATTAATGAATATTTAATGACATTTTATAAAATAGCTATTAAAATAAAAAATTAGAAAATTTATAATTTAACAAATTGAAACTCAAAATGACAATGTTACAATTCATGACAATTTACAACCATACAATTGAAAGGTTTAATTTTTAAAATGCATGAAAGTTTAATTATGCTAAGAATGTTGAAAATGAAATAATTTAAAATATAACCAAATACACGCTAGGCGCGCATGTAATTTGCTGTATTCATATAAAGAGTTATTAGTAAGTACTTGAATTTAAGAAAACGATGAGGTGTATTATCAAAAAATTATACACATTTCTTTAAAGTGTTTTTTTAAAACTATTGATATAAATATTTATAGATATTAGAATCAGAAAGTTTAGTTCACAAAATATCACAATCTGAAGAAATACTTGGACAATTTTTTGATAATACATGTTATTATCGGTAAAATACACATCATCTTATTTCCTTCAAAAGACAGCATATAATTGAAAGTGAAGGATTTCCATCAAATGGAAAAAATTTCAAGGTGGTAGATAATTTGACAAAGTGAACCTATATAATAAACTGCCAAACTGGATGATGCATTTTTTTATAAGTTAATGGGTATTGCATTTATGTTCTAACCTTAAAATTTAATTAATATTAATTGAATTAATTAAATTCATATAATTAATTGAATTAATTATATATATAATAGTATTAATATTAATTTTCTGCACCTAAAAAACATAACATCAAAATCGACGCGCATGCCACATAAGAATCGCGCGAAAAATTAAAATCACCAATAAATTAATTTAATTAAATTGATTAATTTAATTAATATTGATATAATATTTTCTAATTAAAATATTAACATTAATAATAATATATATAAATATTAATAATATATATAACAGTATTAATATCAATATCCTATAGACCTATACACCTGAAACAACATAACCTCAAAATCGACGCATATAAGGAATTAAGAATCACGCGAAACATAAAAATCGCCAATTCCTTCAATTTCTCCGAAATGCAATTCGAGATATAAATAGAAGACCGCCGAAGTGTTCCGAACCGGCAATCGTGAATCTTCGAGTTTTCGGATTCAGAAGAGGAGAAGTCGGTTGCGCGCGCAATCACAGTCATGTGCTACGGTCTCCTACTTTTTTCACACGGACACAGAGCTTTCATTGTGTGCAAGTGCATCTCGTTCCCAATCTGGGATCACTGCGACTGGGACCTCCTTCGCTTTCGTCCCAGTTCAGCCTCCCACTACCCAAGATCTTTTTAGTGGGAGACGCTCGCGTTTGCGCAATCTTATAACTTCATTTAAAAAAATTAATATGTATGACAAATTGTTGCGAAACTTGTAAATAGAATATGCCACCTTAACCAACGTATCGTACTTGCAAGTTTTTGCTTTTCAAGGAGAAAGAATCAGAATTATTTACACACCTTATCTATATCACCATACTTTGTTCACATTAAAAATAATCGCTTTAATGCTTGGCCTTATAACTTTATGGAAATAACGAGACTTCAATAATGCGTATTCACATCCAGCATTTTATATCAAGAAGAATCAAGGGAGAAAGGAGATCTGGCTAATTTCCGGATATTAAAGACTTAAAAAGCATTTTGTATAACAGATAGGGAAACAAATTTTTTAGGGTACAAAAGCAACGCCGAATCCGAAAATGCTTGTTCCCACTTCAAAACCTTAACTGGAAGCCTGGAATCTAAGATGGCAGCCTAGATGACGTCTGATTTATTTTTACTTTCTTAGTGAAAGGAATGAAATGTACTTTCTCATGAAATTTTTCTCTATACTGAAATGCACACCAAAAAAGTTCACAAATCAGAAATGAATTTTGGAACTAACCATTTTCACGGCTCGTTATAGACAAGTGTACAAATAACGCTTCCCCATTGGCTCAGAAAACTGACACAAAAATATGTAAGGGAGTTTTCAGTGCTTTTAAATCAGGTAGAGTGATTATAAATTACCAATCTTAAAAATAAAGATCGTATTTCGAATTTTTCTCTTGAAAATCCAGTTTTCGCGTTATGAGGAATGCTTATAGGAATATCTTTGGTATAGAACCGATCAACACAATGCTGGTTTATCATTAGGCTGGCTCAGGATTTCAAAATATTCGGAAAGATACCCAGGGATTTTAGAAATCTTGATGAATTTCAGAGGGACTTCAAAGAATTTAAGGGATCTCGTAAAACTTCGAAATATTTTACGGAGCTTCAATAATTTCGAACGATTTTCAGAGATTTTGAAAGACTATAAGGGATTTTTCTGGGATTTTGAAGATTTCAAGCGATTTCATGGATTCCGAAAGATTTCGCGGAAGCTCAAAGAAATTGAAGGGATTCCAAGCGATTGGGAGGAATTTTGCAATATTTTAAAAGAAGTCACGTGATTTAAAACGATTTTATATAATCTCAAGACATACCGACGTATTTTCATGAATTTTGAGGGATATAAGAGGATTTTATTTGGATTTAAAATATTTGAAGGGATTTTTAGGAATGCAATGAGGTTTCAAAAGATTTCACAATATTCGAAAAGAGTTGCAAGAATTTGAAAAGATTGTAACGAATTGTGAGAATTTCAAAGCGGCTTCGATGATTTCACGAGATTTTAAAAGTTTTTGAGAGACTTCAAAGAGACCAAAGTATATACACGGATTTTAGAGGATTTCATGAGATTCAAAAATATTTAACGGAATTTCAAAGGATTTTCTAAATGTATAACAGATTTTAAGGAACTTTGAAGAATTTTAATGGATTTTCAAATATTTTGAGGGATTTCAAAAGATTTGGAAGAATTTCGACGGACTTGGAAGATTTCAAGGGATCTTGTAATAATTCGAAATATTTCGCTAAATTTTAAGAATTTGGACCAATTTCTTTAAATTTTGAGGGATTTCTATGAGATTTTGAAAATTACAAACGATTGCAAGTATTTCAAAAGATTTTACGGCATCTCGAAGAAGTTTGAGGAGTTTAGAGGGTTTAAAGAGATTTCAAAATATTTCAAATGAACTCATCCGATTTCATAGGATTTAATTGGACTATTTAATATATTAAGGGATCTCAAAGGTTTCGGAAAAATTCCCACGGATTTTCAAGATTTCAATGAATTTCAAAGATATTTCGAAGATTTCAAGGAATCTCATGATAATACGAAATATTTCACGGCATTTCAAGGATTTCAACCGATTTTTAGAGATTTGAAGGGTTTTCAAAAGATCATTAGGGACTTTAATGGGATGCTGAAGACTTCGGGCGATTTCAAAGATTTAAAAATGGAGGGATTTCACGGAATGTCAAAGAATTTTAAGGGAGTCCGATGGATTCTAAAAGATTTCGAAACAAATTAAAAGAAGTCACAAAATCTCAAAGGATCAAAATGATGATACGCTTACCCCGAAAGGGATTTGGCTTAATTATATAATAATGAATAATGACGAAATGAAAGGGATTTCTATGGGATTCTGAAGATTTCTAGAAATTTCAAGGATTACAAGAGTCTTTACGAAATATGAAAGAATTTGGAGGGCTTTTCAGCGAGTTGCAGGTAACCCAATCGTTCCAACGAATTTCAACAGCTTATGTACGATATCCATGGAATTTAAACTTGTTCAAGAAATTTTTACAAGTTTTGGAAAATCTCATGTTATTTAGAAAATTTTGAAAGAATTCATGAGTTTGCAGAGGATTGCGAAGACTTCCGGGAATTTTACGAGTTTTCGTGAATGGTTTACTTATCGATTCTATATTTATTAGACGAATGTGATATAAAAATTATATGAGGTAAAGAAATGAAAGAAATAATGACATTATGGGCATAATATTATAAAAGGTAAGTTTAGCATTGGAATCTGATTTCAATTAGCATATTTTTAAAAAATAAAGAATAATCCTAGGGAGAAAACTTATGTAAAAAATGTTTTTGCTCCCCCGCTCCTAAGTCAGAATTCCTAAGATCTTTCAGAGCCCCCCTCCCGTCCAAGAAAGACTTACGTGATTGATGGACACTCTCTGAAGAAATATAAAGAAACTCAGGGCAGGAATTTCTTAAGAATCAAGTTTTTGAAGAAATCAACATTTTCCTTAATAAACATGAAAAATAAGCATGAAAGAGCTCTTGAAATCAATTCGGATATCAAAATTTGCATTCCTCAGGGATTTTTACACTAAAGAAAAGTGTTCCAGTGAGTTACATTAGAACTGTATTAAGCGGCATAGCTTTTAGTGAACTAGTTCAATTTGTATTTTAGAGATTCAAGAATTGTAAAAAATAGAAAAAGTGCAATAACTTTGCAAAAAAAATTTTTCAAGTGAAATTTTTGGCAGTCTATTTTCTCTTCCAGGCGAAATATTTTTACCATACACTCTCGAGGCACATACAATTTCTCATACAGAAAGATTTTCCCGGAAAATGTTGTTGTGATTTTTTTTTTAATTGAAGATAAAGCGTTTTTTCTTGTGAATGAAAGCAGCAAAGAGAGGCAAGCCATTGCTGTTAAAAAAACCTGACTAAATTATAATTCATATGTATTGGAATTATTATTCAATCATTATTGAATAATGTATTTATTTCTTCTTTGATGTTATTGACTACCAATACGACTGAAAGCAAGGTACTTTCATTATGATTTCTTTTGTCCTTATTATCAATCTATCTCTTCTATTTTTTCAGAATCTTTTCGTGATCAAATAAGCTTTTGTTTATTGAAAATTTCTAATAAAAAAAATAATATACATGAACAGATATAAGTCTCTGAAAAGTGTCAAAATGGCAATGTTCAACATTAGATTACACCTTCAAGTACAAAGTTTCTCAGGTGTAAATTTTAGAAAAATTATTTTCAACGTTTCATGAGTTAGCTTGAAAATGACATCAATGTCTGATATAACTAAGGGGGTTGAAGAGAGAAATGAAAAAAGTGTCTATTTCCTATGTTAAATTTGTGATAATTCATATCTTTGTTCAAGCTCTCTACCAAAACCATCGCGTGAAGCTCATATGCAGTATTCAGGAGCGTAATCCCCCTGTAGTTTTCTACCTTATCTTTATCTCCTCTTTTGTTTAATGGAACTATCAGAACATCCTTTCACAATTCCAGGGAACCCTTCTCTTTCCAAACCCTCTTAATCATTCCTCTCAACCTTTCCTTTACCGCTTCCCCTGCAAATAGCCAAGCTTAGTTCTCTATTCCATCTCTTCCTGCCGCTTTCCCTTCCTTTATTTTTCAAATTGCATGTCTATTTCTTAATCAATGACCTCCTCACCCCTTTCATCATCTTTTTCCCTCACCCTCCTTAACACCTTCCTCTCATCTGCCCCGTGTCCTACCTCTTTGACATAATTTTTTCAAATTTCTTCCCCTATTTTATCACTTATTCCTTCTCTCTTCTTCCTGAATTTATTGTATAAATTTCCATAGATCTCCCTCTGATTTCATGTCGTTTATTCCGTTCTTAAACTCTCTTTATTTTTTTCCTCCATTTTCATACATAAATCCCTGAACGGTTTCTAGCCCTACGCATATCTCTTGATATCTATTTTGCCTCTTTTTCATTTCTTGTATAATCTCTTAACCTCCGTCTTAACTTCTCTTTTGACTCTTCCATCCCTATTACCTCTTTAAATCTCCTTTCACACCTCCCCGCTTCATCTCTCTTTATCTGTCCTCAAAATTCCACATAAATGGGTTTGTGATCTGATACCAACCGTTCCTCCACTTCTATCTTCCCTACTTTTTCCCACCCTATGTTATTTATAGTGTTATAGTCTATTACCAAAACCGCTTTCCCCTCAACAAAAGCATACCCTCCTATTTCATCCCCGTTGTATTTCCATCCAATGAAGCACACCCTCTTTCTTTCATGCAGCCTATTAGTTCCTCCTCCTCTTCTTTGTTCCATTCCTCATCTTTCGAGTTTCTGATGATTCTCTCCCCTTCTTTATACACTTTCCTTTTTGTGCCTCTCCTGACATTTCGGTCACCCTCTAGTATCAGGGTTTCCTCCTCTTCTTCTCAAATTATGTCTTCTATGCATTTTCTTGTTTCCCGTAAACCTTCACCATTGGTACACTGTGATTGTCTTGTGCCTTCCTTTTCCTATTCTAATTCTTCTAGTAGATCAAAAACTATGACTCCTTCGGAAAAAAAATATTCCACTTCCCCAACCGACAACATATTATCAAAACTAAATAGTACACGTTATGCGACGCGCCCCACATTTTCACTGAATACATGGTCGATTGAGCCCCCCCCCCCCCCAAAACAGGATTCTCCTGATTCTACATGCCAGCGGCTGCGCTCGTCTTTCAAAATATCTGTACTAGTATTCACCTAGAATAATTTTATAGCACACAAGGAAAATCGCAGTAAAACCCGTGTATAGCACAGCGGACATAGGTTCGACCTAACGCCGGAATCATACCTGGCTATGCAATTATCTTTAGAAAAGGAGAGTGTATTCACGAAGGTAGCGGGCAAATGTAGAGGTTGTTTAGGCATTTAGAGAGGTAGCGGAATTTTGAGGAGGTTATTTACAGTTAGGAAAGTAGCGGACATTCAGTAAGGTTAGGTGGGCAGTTAGGAGGGCACAGGGCTCTTCTGGGGTTTGGCTAGGCAGTTAGGAAGGTAGCGGGCATTTAGGCCGGAATTATACCTGGATATGAATTTTTCAGACAGTCTCTTCGTCAAAACCCTACTCCATAGTTCTTGCTAAGCCACTTACGGATCCACTGGGGCGCAAACTCTCGTCCTGACAGCGCTGAGGCTTAGGCGTCTACTCCTGACAAATGTTTGTATGTTACAAGATATACTTGAAAGAATGCTAGCTTGATTGCTCTGATGCTATCTTGATGGGTTGTTTCACCTCTACGTAGAAGGTCTATTTGAATCTCTTCTTGCTCGTTCGCTTTAAAGTATGCCTGTTCGCATGCTTTATAGTGCACTCGTTCGTTTTCATGAAGTTGATGAGGTCCGAATGCAGCAATGTAATGACCTTGATCACGCGCAAGAATAAATGACAATCTATGGTACGGACCCAATCTCTCTAGTTCCTGACGACCGAGAGTCACCCACCGGTCATTCGCTGTGTCAAATACAATAAATACATCAGATTCGCCAAACAAATAGCCTAATGGTTGAATAGTATCATCCTCCTTCCACCCAATGATGACATGTTCCCTGATTAAGAAAGTTGCAGGTGGATTAGACATTTCGCGATCATTGAATGTTCGGAATTTACGTAAGTGTTGAGTATTTTGAAGTGGAAATTCTTTGATATCACCGAAATCGACGCTGTCGGATTCTGGAAATAATTGGTTCAAACGCAAGCGTACTGAACTTCTTAATCCTGTAAGAAGGGAAAGAAATAGGTTCATTTCATGAGTTAATTTTTTCATTAATGATTGACTAGATTTCATCTTAAAAATATATATATCTTATATTATATCTATTATCTATATATATATATACTCACTTTTAGATTGATCCTCAGTCAAATTTATTAAATTTATGAATTAGATTTATAATCATTTTATTGGAATTTCTTAATTGAACATTTTTTTATTCAATTGAATTGTTTCTAGTTACATCACTTCTTTGAGTTTGGATGTTGATGAAAAAACTGGACCTTTTCCTTTTTGAGGGTTTCGTAGCAACGGACAAGAACCTTGTGGTTCCGGTCGGGTGTGCCTTAGGGTGGTCCAATATATGTATATATATATTTTTTTTTCTTTTCGAATTTTCATGCTCTCACCCCCCAAATTTGTTCAAATCTACCGAAAATAAAATACGTTTTTTTCTAAGTGATATCCAGAGGTTCCGCAAGCCCCATAAAGTTAAACACGTATTTCCCATAAGAAGAGGAGACCTTCTTGTCAATTGTGTCCATAATCGTCAAGATTAGGTATATCTGTTTTATAGAGTCCCAAAAAAACTCCACAGTGAGAAATGAAGTTTCGCGAGTCTTCGGCGCTAATTATTATTTTCGTGCGGTTTTTTTTCCATATGCGTTGTTTTCAATACATTTAATATTAATTTCTACTGAAAATGAGAAGCTTACATAAATTTGTTAAACAATTTGATATTGTTTATCGCAATTTCCTCCCAGAATAGAGTTAGAATGTTCCTTTTTTTTCAAATTGTTTAACTTTTCCCTTAGTGAGGTAATTCTCAAGGCAAGTTAACAAACCTAATAGTTTGAACAATTCCTTGTTGCTTATAACTATTTTTTCTTAAAATGCTCGAAAGTTGCGCATTTTTATGGAATTTTCAATTTTCAAAGAAAAGCTGAAGATTCCAGAGAAAAACGCAAGTTTCGAGCGTTATTCTGAGAGAAGATAGTCATGAGCAATAATAAGTTGTATGAACAATTATTTTTGCTAACTTGCATTTAATATCACCTAATTGAGTAAAAAGTGAAGAAAAGGTAAAAAATTTCAGAAAAAGCCGAAACTTACTAGTGTTACTCTGAGAGGAGATAGTTATAAACAATAGTAGGGTGATTAAACAATTATTTCTGTTGATTTCATTAATTATTACCTCACTCTGAGTGAAAAATGAAGAAAAAGTTTAAAATTCAAAATAACCGTAACTTTCTAGCATTATTCCAAGAGAATATTGTTATTGATAATAATGAATTGCTTAAGCAATTATTATTATTGTAACCTTCAATTGGTTATTGCTTCGCTCTAGCTGAAAAGTTGAAATATTCGAAAAAACCGCGACTCCCTAACTCTATTGTCTTTTTTGCTTGAGGGAAGTACGTGCTAAACTTCATGGGGCTTGTGGAACCTCTGAATATCATTTTCTGTCTCAAAAAAAAAAACATTTACTTTTTCGTGAATGCGAAAAAATTTGGGAGGCAAGAGCATCGAAATTCTCAAAAAAAGAATTCGAGTGCATTTTTTGACCATCCTAGTGTTCATCCGTCCATCGCAGTTTTATTCGAGTAGGAAAGTGATGAGAAGGGAGTGGAAGTGTGGCGGGAGGAATATGAAATTGGGGGGTGAAAGTGATAGCAAGTAAGGGAAGGAAGTGTTTTGAATTAAAATTTTGATGCATCTGGGAAAACAATTCATTGAATAAAATTGTATATAAATTCAGTAAATTTGGCTAAAAATCAATTTTATGCTCATTATAAAAACTGTATAACTTTACATTCAAATATTTTCTTACATTTTCGCATGACTAGTGGGTAGGGAGGTTGGACAGGCAGTTTGAAAGATAGCGGGAATTTGGAGAGATCAATTGGGCAGTTGTGAAAGTAGCGGGCATCTGGAAAGGTAACTTGGCCAATTATGAAGGTGGCGGGACACACTTTAACAAATTCATCCTTGGATAGAGAATCCCATCGGTCGTGATTTGTGTCGAATACGAGATACATATTAGATTCGCCTATCAAAAGTGCTAGCGCTTTAATATTATCTCCATGCTTCCATCCAACGATAACATGACCCCTTGTTAAGAAAGCTACAGTTGGATCAGACCTCTTGAGATCAGCGAGGCTTCGGACCGTGTATCGGAAATTATGGAATTGTTGAACATTTTGGTATTCCAATGGTAAAAGAGGAGGCAAATTGTGACCGTTGTAGCCAGGAAATAATTCAGTCAAATTCGTCTGCATTGAACTTATCAATTCTGTAAGAAGAAATAGAATTAGGTGAATTTTAAGATTTATAATAGATATAATATGGCTCAAAACGATTCAATAGGAAACTTAAGGAGGTTGGTTAGGCAGTTAGGAGTCTAGTGGGTATTTAAGGAGCTTGAGTGAGTAGTTAGCAAGGCAATGTTGGACAGACAGTTATAAAAACAGCAGGCATTTAGAAAGGTTCGTTGGTCAGTTAGGAATGTAGTGGGCATTTAGGACGGTTGGACTGGTAGTTGAAAAGCTGTTGTGCGTTTGAGAAGATAGGTTGGACAGATGGGAAGATAGCGGGCATTTGGGGAGGTTGGGCGGGCAGTTGGGAAAGTAGCACGCATTAAGGAAGGTTAGGAAACTGATTAGGAAGGTAGCGTTCATTTAGAACGGTTGGTTAAGCATTGAGAGAAGTAATGAGAACTCAGGAAGTTTGTGCGGGCATTTAGGAAGGTATCAGGCATTTAAGGATGTTGGTTAGGCAATTAAGGAGGTAGCGGGCATATAGGTAGGTTGGTTAGGCAGTTAGGAATGTAGTGAGCATTGAGGGAGCTTGCGCGGGTAATTAGGGATGTAGCGGGCATTTGGGGAGGGTGGACAGACAGTTAGGAAGGTAGCGATAACTTGGAGATATTGGTTGGACAGGTAGGACATCTCATGAGGTTGGACAGGAATTCAGAGAGGTTGGGCGGACACACACTGGAAGGAGATGCACTTTTTTCGTTGAAAAATGTCCAGAGCCTTTAATTTTGGTCCGATTTTTAATTTTTTTTAAGTACATTAAATTCTTAAGAGCTTCGCGGCTAGAATTTTTGTCTCTTCTATTTCTTTCTTTATAATTTTTTCTACTCAAAATATGGGAAAACTGAAATTTTTTAAGATACGATTTTTTACGCTTCGATAACTGCTAAAGTTAACTATATATTGTCTTAAAGGAATGTTTGGGGACTCACAGAATACAAATGATTTGTTCATTATTCCATTTAGTTGTTATAAATAAATTCTATGAACAAATTGGCAAATAGTCTTATTATCGCTAAAAGGAATTTTCTTTTTGCCAAAAGTGCTTCGTATTAATGTGGGAATGACATTTCATCACAAAAATAACTGTGAAGTTAATAATAACTATTGTTATAAGCAATTCTCTAAGCAGAATTTTTGAATTTAATGTTTTTAAAATAATAATTTCCTTTAATCGCCAGATCGGTTGCGAGTATTCTTTTATTATAAATTATTGATAATATTTGGCGAAGTACAACAATTTGAATTATTATAAAGAAATTACATAAACAAATTTGAAATTTTGGCCTTTTCACGTAGGAAAAAAAATGTTTTTTGCACTGAAAATGTTTCAAACTATTCAACGAATGACTACTAGGCACAAGAATATCCAAAAAGTTAACAACAACTATCGTTAAAAACATTTCTTGTGGCAAAATATTTAAATTTGACGTTTTTTCACATTTTGATTATCTTCAATCACTGGAATGGCTACAGATATTCTTAAAAATAATGTATCTTTGATAATATATGGTAAAATATAACAATCTAAATGTTCACAAGAATTAAAATAAACAAATTCCAAATGTTGGCAGTTTCTCTTGGAAAAAGTCGGGTTTTCAATCGCAATAGCTTGAAGATGAATCTTAACACTGCATGCTAAGATTTACTCAATGAAAAATATCTTTAAAATAACCCATCGTCTTGGTAGGTGAACCCTCAATTTTGCAAAGATTTTTGTCAGAGAAGGGAATTGGTGATGGATGCAGAGAAACAAGTACTTTTTCATGCATATCAGATTTTTGAAAGATTTCTTTTATAGTAACTGAGACAGGGATCCGAACTTACTTACAGTTTGTGTGCTAAATCAGTGTTAGTAGCAATACGAGAAATCTTGCGTGAATTGATTTTAATCAGGTTAAGAATTTTGCTTCATTCAAGTCTTCCCCAATCAAATATTCTCACATCGTGAATAATTAAGTATCTTAGTTTAAACATTTAAAAGACTCCGATGTTTCTTATTGTTGTAGAGCTACAAAATACATATATCAAATTGGGCCAGTTCAACCGAAAATCAATTTCCGTGAGGGACGGGCAGGTTCCTTTAAAACGTTACTAAGGATGGAATTTTTGAATTATTCAAATTGGAATGTTCCGCAATCTGAATCTTTGAATTTCGCATATGCTTTTGATTCAGCATTAAAAAATTAAAATTGCTTCATTCAAAATTTCAAACTCTTCACCAAGTTTAAAAATGTACAATTTTTCAAATGCGTGAGTTTCTTAGGTTATTTCTTACATGGTTTTGAAAGACGCCTTTTTGAACTATTTATTTCGAAATTTTTTAGGAGAATAAATTAAGCAAATGGACGACATGAATAAGCAACTGGAAGTACGAATCTACAACTAGTGCGAATCAATGTCAAATAATAATAAAGAACCTTAATCATTTCTTCTTTTAATTCTTAAACTTTAGAGTTTAGATGAAGATTGAAATTTCAAAAGATAAAATTTTCAATTTGAAATTTTTTTAATTTTCAGCAGACTCCAAAACCTTCTATCACGTCTAAAAATGCATAATCCTTTCAAATGGTTGAGTTTCCAAAGTTATTTTGTATCTGTCTATGCTACATAAAAATGTTTTCTCAATTATACTCTTCATATTTTCAGCAGTTTGAATCGAGCAAATGAGCAATAGAAATAGGCAAATAGAAATACAAATCTACAACTGGTGCGAATTAATTTTAAATATTAATGAAGTGCCTGATTCAATTATTTTTTAATTTGAAAGTAATTTCATTTTAAACGAATTCGGAATTTTGCTTTCTTTAGTTCTTCCATCATAAAATATTTTCACATTGTAAATAATCACATTCTTCGACTCTTCACTTAAAAACTTTTTGAGCTTGAAGAATTCATATCGTCGTTGAAACTTCTGACTCTAAACTTCCAGCGTTGAACCAGTGTTGATTAATTCTTCTTCGAAGTTTCGAGATTTTCCTCCACATCACGGTGAAATATTGATTGTAAGAATATATAAATAACCCAGCATTGTTTAAAAAATTGCAAAATTAAGACTTTTATAAACTTTCTTTACTAGATTTTCTTCGATTGTAGAGTTGTCAAGCAAAAAAAGACAATACATGTAAAAACAGACTGGTTCTGTCATAATAAAAAAAAAATTGGGCGTTCTAAAATTTTCCGCCCTTTTTCACTTCTTATTGCTCGTTTTTTCAATTGCAGAAGCATTAAAAGACAATACGAGAGAAAACACACTTGTTCTATAATAATACCAAACATTTAAACCGACCTGGCCACCCTCAAATTTGTCACCCATTTTCAATTTTCATTACTAGTTTTATTGATTGCAAAGTTGACAAGCTAAAAAGACAGTACGAGTGGAAATGGACTTGTTCTGAAATAATAAAAAAAATCAGGCCTCCCAAGGCCACCCTTTTTCAATTTTCGTTATTACTTTTTTTTCGATTGTAGAGTTGACAAGCAAAGGAAGACAATATACGTATAAACATACGTGTTCTGTAATAATAAAACAAAGTTTCAAGCCGCCGTGCCGCCCATGAAAATTTGCCGCCTTAAATCATGGTCTTTTTAGCCTCTGGTTTTACATGAATGCAATTTTAAACTACAAAAGTTCCAATTTTTGAATATTTTTATTTCAAACCGATTTATAATTTTGCATTCTTCAAGTATTCTACAATCACCTATTTTTACTGTGTAAATGATTAAATTTTTTATTTCAAACTTTTGAATTTGAAAATTAATCAAGATTATAACTATTGAATTATTGGATTTATTTCCATTACATTTAGGTTTTGAAACTTCTCATCACGTCTAAAAATGTAGTAGGATTATTAAAAAGCGTGAGTTCCCAAGTTTACTTCTTATCTGGTTATTTCAAAGACGCTTGTTGAAATCATATTTATCTCGACATTTTTATGACCAGTGTACTTTAAATTGGGCAATGATTGCAATGTTAAGCTATAAAAGTTTAAATTAAACAATTCAGAATTTTTCTTTCTCCACGTCTTCTACAGTCAAATATTACATTCTCATCTGCATGATTTTTGTTTTAATCGTAAAAAATTTTATTAGAACTGAAAATTCAAGTTTTCAGCAAATCTGTGCAATATACATAAAAATCTTTACAAGCAAAAAATTTAAATTATCAGCCAAGCAGCGAGAGATACAGAAAAGTTTCAGAAAGAAAATCATTTATTTCAAAGAGATATACAGAATATAAAGAAAAAAAATTTAATTGTATTACATACGTACCATTTTCCAAAATTTCCATTATATCTCTGAAATTATAGTATATTTGTTAAGGATGGAAGTTCTCATGATTATCTCTTACCTGGCAATGTTGGAGACGCTTCTTAAAATTGTTTCGCCATTTTTAGAAATTGATTGAGCAAACGGGCAACACAAGTATGCAAATAGAAATTCAAATCTACCACTGATGCGAACCCCTTTTCAGTATGTTAAAATACCTGATTCAATCAGTATTTGAAATTCTTATAGTCTTCTTGTATGCAAGTCTTCTACAATCAAATATTTTTTCATTGTAAAATATTTAATTTTTTAAATCCTAATTTTAAAACTACTTAATTTCGAACAACTCATACTCAGAATTTATGGGTTAGATATGAGTCAATTTCAAACGCTTCAAATTTAAAATAAAGAAGCTTCAATTGTATCATATATAAGTGTAAAATTTAAAACTTTCCTTTGTGTCTGAAAGTATAGTATATGTATTTGTTAAGAGACGAGAGTTGCCAAGGTTATTTCGTATCAAGCTATGTTAAGAACGCTTTTCGAAATTATACATCGATATTTTTAGAAGATTCAATTAGTTTCTGAAATCCTAATAGTTTTTGTGTGTGGACAAGAATTGCAATTTCAAAGAATCAAAATTTCCATATGAACATATTTTTATTTTTCATAGATTCAGAATTTATATTTCTTAAAGTCTTCCACAATCAAATATTTATACGTTGGGAATGATAAAAATTTCTAAATCTTCATTTAAAAACAAATTAATTTTGAAAAATTTATGCTCAAAATTTACACTTAGATATCAATCAATTTCAACTGCTTTAAATTTGAAATAAAAAAGTTTTAACTGTATTACATATGGGCGTAAAATTTGAAACTTTGCATTGTGTCTGAAAGTATAGTATATTTGTTGAACACATACGCACAAACACACACACACAAAGACAATTGCTTTGAACGTCGAATTAGACATTTTTCAATTGAGGAACGTTTAATCAAACGAATTGAAAATTGTTGAAATTGTTCCCATGATAAGGATTCCTCTACGAGGAAGCAATTATGAAAAACTAAACCTTTAAATATTAAGAGCTGGTAGTTTTTGACATTATACAGTTAGGAGCAGTGACTGAAATTCAAGTGCACCACCTTTATGAACGCTGATTGAGTTTGATAGGTAATCTCAAACGTCAGAAAAATGTGAGAAAAAGTCTCAAAAGGTCATAAGTTCGAAGTGACATTATTAATTTAGGTTTATCTATCCTTCCATGGTCTTTGATCTGCTGGTCATTTATATGTATAGAAAGTTCATGAAACAAGCTTTTGTCCAGCGACGCCGGACCTCATCAGGATACATGTGCAGTTATAGAAACAAACATTGAAGCAGTTGGAAAAAAACAGAGACTTTTAATAATTTTCAACACCATTAACTCTCTGTTTTTCTACGACTGCTTCAATATTTGTTTCTATAACTATGTTATATATGTATCCTGATGAGGTTTGGCGTCGTTGGTCGAAAGCGTGTTTGATAAACTTCCTATACATATAAACGACTAGTTAGTCGATACGCTGGTGGTCGTTTTGTAGGAATAAAAACCGGGATGAGTAGACGCGGTGACTGCTGAAGGTTTTTGTGTCGCTGATGACGAATATGTGCGTTGATTTTTCGTAAAGTGGTGAAAACAAAAGTTATTAACAATTTAATTGTTTAAATCGCTATAACTCGAAAATTATTAATTTTATCGGAGAAAGCTCCATAAGAAACTTCTGTACAATCAAATTTTACATAAAAAATGTTTCATAGAGTTTTGCTCTATCTCCAATGATTACGGAGTTAATTGCCTGTAATCAGCGCAAGCCCATACTCGAGCTCCCGGGAGCTCGAGCATACATAATGACTATGTAATGAGCACGTGTATTCTTTTTGTATATTCAATTTAGTCACAAGCATGGTTTTTCTGTTCCAGAGATTGATCCACACAACGTCCAAGAAGCAATAAAGGATGCCGAGGTATTTTCGGTTCGTGCCACCCAGAAAAAAAACCAGTGCCAGTCGTTTGATGAACTTCGATCGTGGGCGTACTATCACAGTGCGAAATTTTCCGTGAAAGAATTGCCCCCCACAAGTAATTCAATACGTTTGCATATTTCACGCGCTTTTTACGTGACTCATTTACACATTTCATGTTTGGATAGTGATAAAAAAAACTCGATCCTTGCAGTTTTGGTTTCCGTAAAAATGACGATTTTCTTGAACCCGAAGTTATGACGAATTTGTACCCTTCAACTTCTGAACTTGTTCCCAATCGTACATGCAAAACATGTGCTCGGAGAACTTGTACCTGCGTGGCAGCTGGTTTGCCATGTATATCTTTTTGCGAATGTTCAAGTTCGCAAAGCTGCCAAAATTCCAATAAGGTTTAGAAATTAGTTATTTAATTGATGCGTATGAGAAGAAAACCTCTATTATTTGATTACATCTATGTGATGACTTCTTGGTGGAAAAATAATGCAATAAAACAGTTGTTTCGCACATCCGTTATACCTGTTATCATATGACATATGGTATTCCGAGATTTGAAAACTCTGATACTTATTCGTAATAATGCATTACTAATAGCTAACATTGAAAATATTCTACGTGAAAGAGGGTAAAATCTTGCCTTAATATTTTCGAACAATATAAAAATTATTCATATCAAATTGTTGATGGATCATTCATACAGTATACACAATAAATTTTTAACGATCCAAAACAGAATTAGAAACTCGCAAATCGACAGGAAAGTGTGGTAAAAGCACTTCAACTTGCCGTGCAACACTCCCGGGAGCTCGAGTATGGGCTTGTGCTAATTACAGGCAATTAACTCCGTAACCATTGGAGATAGAGCAAAACTTTATAAGACATTTTTTCTGTGAAATTTGATTTTTCAAAGCTTTTGTTTGAAACTTTTTCCGATAAAATCAATCATTTTCGACTCATAGTGATTTAAACAATTAAATTGTTAATAACTTTTGTTTGCACCACTTTACGAAAAATCGACGCACATATTCGTGATCAGCGACCCAAAAACCTTCAGAAATCGCCGCGTCTACTCATTCTGGTTTTACTTCCTACAAAACGACCCCCAGCATATGGACTGAGTAGATCGAAGACTGTCGGAGGATCGACAAACCTAAATTTACACACACTAGTCAACAAAGCAAATATCAAAATGATGATTTTATTAATCTTTATTTAGGACAAATTTCCAAACCAATAAATTTCTCGTTTAATTTTGAAGTGATAATTATTTTATTAATTTATTCAAAACATTCGAATTCGAAAATTTATTAAGGTTGAAATTTTTTAATTATTCGATTTGGTCCCATCTTTCATTACATTTTATATTTTAAAACCTTTCATAACGTTTAAGAATTCAGTATAATTGTTAAAAGTCGTAACATGCCCAGGTTATTTCGTATCTGGCCGTGTTAAAGACGGGATTTAAAATTATATTTATCTTGTCATTTTTAGGAGCTTGAATTCAGCAAATAGGCAACACATGTCGACAGATAGAAATACAAATTTGCAACTGTTGAGACTTTCGAGAGAAAAAAACTTTCCGAACCGGTCAAAATTTTTTTGTTTGTTAATTCTCACCCTAGAGGTATAAAAATATAAAACTAAGAGGTCAAAGAACGTATTTATATTGAGTATGCATTTTAAACAGTAATAGCGTCCACCTGAAGTGGTATTATACGACGGTCGGAAATAATAAAAATAACAATTTAAAAAATGTTTTTTAAATATATGCAGAGCAGTAAAAATATTTTCGATTTTGAAGAAAATGACTATTATCATGATTTACTTCAATTTGTCTTGAGCGTTTAAAACTTCCTTTCATTTTACAGTATGATAAATTAATATGGAGCGTTACCGGACATTTTATTAAAAATTTTATGCAAATGTAGTGATCTTTATTTACTGTAATTTGAAATCAACATTGATAAATTAATTTTATACTATAATAAAATCTTCGAAAGTACAAATTTAAAAATTTTATCCCCAATTATGAATAGTCTGAATGATTGTTTTCTATTTTCTTCTGAAAAAGCAATTCCGCGTGACCAGACAAAGAACTTGTTCAAACATACTTTGAAGTGATATTTTAACTTTTTATCTCTAGAATATTTAACCCTCTTCTTGATTAATATCCTCTTCAACTCAATATGAGTGATATCCGTGAATCTCAAATATTTTTGGAAAATTGGTTAATATTGTCTAGAAATTTTTCACTTTAAGTTTGTACTTCGGGACATGTCTTCCAGAAATTGTTCAAATTTTGAATTTTTTCGATTGCGAATACAGAAATTTGAATTCCATCACATGGGAATACATTTTGAGACTTTCCATCGTGTACAAAATTATGGTATATTTTTTTAAATTTAATTTTGAATATTAGTATAACACCTGATACCATTATTCTTTCAAATTCGAATAAATTTTTAGTTTGTACGATTTCTATGAGAACGAATAATTTATAAAAATGTTTTGTCATTTCTCAATTTCGAAATAAATAATTACCGTCAACCGGGGCTATTTTGATTCCCGGGGGCTATTATGCCCTCAGGGTATTACTCCCTAGATTTTTCTTCTTTGTGTTATTTTGCAGTGTCTCTTGCAAATGTTGTCGATAAGTTGTACACAAAGTCCTACTCAAAAGAAAAATTCTCTCCTACCAAAAAATGTTCAGGAGGAAGATTATGGGTCTTCGTAAAAGGAACAATTTAGATATAACAACTTCTTTGCGTATCTCGCGTTATCTGGCTCAAAATATGAATTTTCAATTTCTTTAGAAAATTTGAAAATTTGTTATGGCTATCTTATAGATCCTTCGAAAAGCAACGTTTTTCTACTCCTTACTTTCTTTCACATCCTGCATTGTTTGGCTTAAAAATTTCATTTTTGTTCCTTTCTTCAAATTTTGAGAATGCTATAACTCTCATAATTGTTTTTTTCGAAATAAGTCATGAGGATAAATTGTTCGACTTTAAATTACTACGAATAGTCGTACATATAATTTAAAAAAATATAAAAAATGGTCTCAACAATTTTGAAAATGCTTTAAATTTTTGAATTTTCATCCAAAATGTCTGGCTAACGAACTTGACCTTCAGTTTTCGACACTAAAAGAGTGTATCAGAGGCCAAGGCAAGAGATTCATTCTTTCAAAAGTTATCGTGCTCACAGGCAGACATACAGACAGACAGACAAACACATTCGTGAAAATCTGTTGTTCAGGTTCATGGTGTCTCAAAACGTTGACATTTGACAAAAACGGGGGGATGGGGGTCAAATTTAACACAAATCTAATACCTTTTCTGATGAGAATGTGGAAATTGGTCAAACAACCACCGCAGGATCCCCTGGGAGCGACTGCCCTCAGGAAAAATGACACTGGCTCCCAGTAGAACCACCGTAAATCACACTTATGGCCACGCATCACAACTGTGAGGTAATTTACCACATAATACTGTAAAATCACGAAGAAGGGTCGGTAAAACCCTCGAGAGTCTTAACAACACGGAGCGACCCAAGAATGATAGCTTTTTGCACCCACCTGGCAAATGCCTTGGCATTTTTTTGGCACGCGGTTATGGTTTCAAGGTTACGAACCAGTGATGGTTTGGCATTTCTGAGAGCGCCGATGACAAGGACAATCATTTTAGCCGAATATTCTTTGTACACTCCCCGCAGCTTCCGTATAGGGTCTCCAATATCACTCCCTCTTTTCCTTCTCCTTGACTGTGTTGTTAGCGTCGACTGGAGCCAAGAATTCGATGACAAACATCGTTCGTTTCTCTTCGTCAAGGAGTACGATGTCAGACCTTGAGTGTGCAACCTTTAGCCTAGAGTCGAAGTTCAGTGAATTTTCCACATTGACTCTATCTCTCTGGGAGCGTTCGGCAGAGCAGGGTCGCGATTAACACCATAAGAGCGACAAAGATGGTAATAAAGCACTCTTAGGGCCGCATTATGCCTGTGAAGATACGCCGTTTCCGCGTGAGTGGAGCACCTGGATAGTATGTACCATAGGTGCTCAGAATGTGCATGACACACTCTGCACCTGTCGCTGGGAACTTCTTCACGTAAGATGCTGCTACGGTATACCAAAGTGGAAATGACACCGTCCTGACACGCGAAAATAAAACCCTCTGTTCCTGAATTAAGTCCGGATGACTTAAGGAAAGCCAGTCCAACGACAAGAGCTGATCTTTTACATTTCTGTGAAAGCTTCCGTGCATTTTCTTGTCGTGTAGCTGTCCAAAGAAAGTGGTTCACCCCTGCTTTCTTTACTCGGGTTTTTATAAGTTAGGTATCTAGATGGAGTAATGCAGTTTTCTCACTTCTGGTGTTAAGATCCAGGCCAAGGGTCTCGGCCGCCTGCTCTGCGGCTTTGTAGAGGAATGCTCCTTTGCCAATTATCTCGTGGTTCCTGACCATTGTCAGGAGAGGATCTCTTCCATTTGCCACGATGTGAGCTTTACCCAAAATGATTCGATCATAAATACACTGGATATTTAGAAGTCCGCGTCCGCCTTTACGGCGTGGGATGTATAAGCGCGGAACGGATGAGTTGATATGCGAGCTCTTCTGCATATGCATGATGTTACGTGTAGGCGATATTGAGGGCCGTAAGCCTTATCCAATGTTCGTACCAATTTCTCGTGTGTACCCGTCGACGATATTAAAGCATCTTTGAGATGCTGTGTCCTAGAAGCATAGTGTCAAAAGTGTGATGCAAAAGAGAAGAGGACTCATGATGTCAACCTGAAAGACGCCCTTCTGGAAGGTGACGCCGTTGATTGTCACTCGACGTTTTCCAGATGAGATAGTAAATCTGCTTTTCCAAAGGGGCATCAATCTCTCGGTGCATCCCACTATGTGTGGATGAACTTTCAAGCACTCCAAGTTCTTGATACCATCCGGTCCGGCGGCGGAGAAGTTCTTCGTGCCCCTCAGTGCTTTCCTCACCTCTTCGGCAGTGATTGGTGGTTATTGTTCATCGAACGTTATGAGGTTGTTGCACAGCTCCTTAAAACGCATGATGTTCTCAGTGTCTTCATGCAATGTTTGTTCAACTTCGTAAATCTCTCTCCAAAAAGTCTCTACCTCTACGGACGTAGGTGGATTATTGACAGAAACTGGGGGATCGCTGAAGAGGCGCGATGGGGCAGCGAGGAACAGTTGATTCTTTCTGACCCATCCCTCCCTCTTCTGTATTCTCCTCCTGGCGTCAGATAACATCCGTATTTTGTCAACAATGTGCTGCTT
>JAUMHM010109650.1:7430-21657 GCA_032362435.1 Melikaiella ostensackeni
AATATGCATCAGACAGAAAGTTTCAAATAGAAAATAATCACACCAGTCACCTCCACAGGAATCTAGTAGATATCGCCAACCCCACAGTAATAATCAACCAACCCAAAAAACCACCCCTACCACATTCAGCGAACCCCATTCTAGCTGCCTTCAAGTGGAACAGCCCTAAAAATTTCAAATTAATGTGAATTTCAGTGTCTGTTAACACTGTAAGATTTTGAAAAAAAAAATTTTTTAGCACAGTTATATCGACGTGGTACAGGGGGAATAATTTTTAACGTGTGGTGTTGGAGCACAAAAATGGAGGTTAGTATTTTGGGAGAGCCCAAAAATACGAGACCCTATTGGCGCTGTGAAATTCTGGAAAAGATTATTTTTCGGTTAAGCCATATCTGCGTGGAACAGTGGGGCTGCTTTTTAGCATCAAGGGTTACAGCCCAAAAATCGCAGTTAATGATTTTGAGTAGCTAAAAAATAAGAGACAGTATTGACCTTGTGGAATTCTAGAAAAAAAATTTTTCGACGAAGTTATATCTGCGTTGTACAATGGAGGTAGTTTTTATCCCTGAGAGTTAAAGCTCAAGAATCAAAATTGGTTATTATGAGGAGCCCAAAAATCATGGACTCTGCTAACATTGTAAAATTCTAAAAAAGATTATCTTCCGGCAAAGTCATATCTACGTGGTACAGAGAGATTGCTTTTTGGTGTTGAGGGCTAGAGCCCAAAAGTCAAAGTTGATATTTTTGAGGAGCCCAAAAATCAAAGACTCTTTAAACATTCCAAAATCCTCAGAAAAGATTATTTTTCGGCGAAGTCATATCTACGTGGTGCAAAGGGGTTGCTTTTTGGCGTCAGTGGTGAGAGATCAAAAATCGTATTTGGTGTTTTTGTGGAGCCCAAAATTCAGAGACCTTATTGAAACTGTTGAATTTAGAAAAAGATTATTTTTTGACAAATTTATATCTGCGTTCTAGAGAGGGATTGGTTTTCGGCTGTAAGGGTCGGAGCCTAAAAATCAACGTTGATATTCGTGAGGAACCCAAAAATATGAGAGTTCGTTGATACTGTAGAATTGTAGAAATTTTTTTTTTCAACGAAATTATATCTACGTGGTAGAGGGGGGTTTGTTTTTTGGCATTGAAGGCTGAAGCACAAAAATCGAAGTTGGTATTGATGAGGAGCCCAAAAATGAGAGACACTGCTAACATAAAAAAATTCCAAAAAGAATATTTTTTGGCAGAGTCATACCTACATAATAGAGAGAAGTTGCTTTTGGCTATAAAGGCTAGAGTCCAAACATCAAAGTTGATATTTTTGAGTAGCCTAAGAACCAGAGACTCTATTAACTTTGAAAAATTCTGAAAAACATTACTTTTCGTCGAAGTCATATCTACGTCGTAGAGGAGGGGTTGCTTTTTGACTATGAGAGTTTGAGCCCCAAAGTTAAAGTTGGTATTTATGAGGAGCCTGAATACAAGAAACTTCACTGGTACTGTAAAATTCTGAAAGAGATTTCATTTTGAAAAAGATATATCTGCGTTGTATATTAGGGGTAGTTCTTAGTCATAAGGGCTAGAACCCAAAAGTCAAAGTTGAAATTTTTGAGTAGCGTAGAAATCAGAGGCTCTGTTAACATCGAAAAATTCTGAAAAAAATTATTTTTTGGCAAAGTCATATCTATGTGGTAGAGAAGGCTTGCTTTTTGGCTATATGAGTTGGAGACCTGAAATCTAACTTGGTATTTTTGAGAAGCCTCAAATTCAGAGGCTCACTCTACATTGAAAAGTTCTGAAGAAGATTATTTTTAAGCAAAGTAATATCTACGTGGTACAGAGGGGTTGCTTTTTGGTATTGAGGGTTGGAGCCCAACAATGCAAGTTGGTATTCATGAGGAGTCCAAAAATAAGAGTCTCTGTTAACATTGACAAGTTCTAAAAAAGATTATTTTTCGGCAAAGTTATATCAACGTGGTACAAAGGGGTCGCTTTTTGGCGTTAAGGGCTAGAGGCCAAAAATTCAATTTCGAAAAAAAAATCAGAATCAAAAAATTCCAAAATTTTTCAATGTTAACAGAGTCTCTGATTTTTGGGCCAAACAAAAATACCAACCTTGATTTTTGGGCTCTAACCCTTATGGCTAAAAACTACCCCTACTGTAAAACGCAGATATAACTTTGTCAAAATTTAATCTTTTTCAGAATTTTTCAATGTCAAAGGAGTCTTGAATTTTTGGGCTCTCCCAAAATACTAACCTCCATTTCTGAGCTCCAACTCTCAACGTTAAGAATAAATCCTTCTGTACCACGTGGATATGACTGTGTCAAGAAATAATCTTTTTTAAATTCCACAGTGACAACTGACACTCTGAAATTCACGCTAATTTGAAATTTTTGGGCTCCTTTACTTGAAGGCAGCTAGGATGGGGTTTGCTTTATGTGGTAGGGGTGGTTTCTTGGTTGGATTAATTATTACTGTATGGCTGGTGATATATACTAGAGTCCTATGAAGATGACAGGTGTGATTATTTTCTATTTCAATTTTTTTTTGTCTGTTTTATTTGGAGGCAGCTGAGATGGGGCTCGCTAAATGTGGCAGGGGTGGTTTTTTAGGGATGTTGATTATTACTGTGAACAAATGTGAATGGTGTGACTGTTTTTGATTTGAAATCTTTCTGCTGTCCTTATGAAGCTCAACAGAAGCATTAACTTCAACTTACAGATTTTTGGGTTTAACAATCAATTTTTCAATTAGTGGCAACTTTTTAATGGTTTTTTAGTGTCAGGGGTTGATTTTTTGAAATTAGTTTTGGGTGTTTTGGAGAGCTCAAAGTATCCCAGAATACTAATATGCCTATAATTAGGTCTAGTGCAGAAATCATATTGAAGGTAGTATTTAGGTGATAGGCGTGTTTCTTCGGAAATTGATTTTCGCAATTTTGGAGAGCCCAAAAAACCCAAAATTTTGGTGTTAGATTTTTTTTATTTCTTAAATTTACTGTAGTCGAGGTGCTGGTGGACAGCACCTCCACTCGATGTCGGTTTTTTAAGGAAAATAAAAGAGCCCAAAAATCAGGGTTGGTGCCCAAAAATAGCCCGAAATTCGGGCATGAAAAAAATAGTCAAATTCTATTGTGGAGGTGCTAGCGGAACGGACCTGAAGTTTTTTCGATTTTATAGAACAACAGCAAGATCCATGTAAGTTCCATGTACGTATGATTTTTCCGATATATTGATTTTTCGCGACATAGTGCACTTTTGAAAGAAAAGTTTAAAATTTCATGAAAAAAATCGTCATAAGATTGATCATAAAGAAAACTATACAATTTAGAGATGAATCCCACGTACGTCGCTGGAGAAGGCAATTTTGAATAAACCTTCAAAATTTCAGATCGATAGGTGAGGATTTATTCGAGTTATCTTTCCGGCCAGATGAAAAAAAAGTCAGAAGACAAGAATTTGTGCTTTCAAAATGTCAAAAAAGATTGCCGTTAATTATTTCCTTAAAGACCAATCGTAAATCATTGGGATAATTTTTCAATCGTCTTTTTAACTACTTATTTGTATACATTATACGGTGAGCGCAGAAAATCAAGCGCGAATATTATGATTAGAATGTATTCATTGAGGCCGATATAGCCTCAAGTAAATAAATTTCCTTTTTCATTTGAAATCCAAAACAAATTTAGTAATTTGAACATGAACATATAACACCGAGCGCGAAGCGCGACGACCGAATCGCGCGCCGATTGTTGTTGTGTAGTAACTCGTGACATATAACAAAGTTACTGAAAAAGTTACGTTATTTGTAATTTGCAAAGTAACTTGGTTACTATTTTTTCAGTAACTTGTCATTGTAAGTCACTCACTTTATCATTTCCTTTTAATTTTTGCATTATGTTTAATATATTAAATTTATTGAATTCAAATTTTGTCTTTTTGATTATATCCAGAGTTGTGTCAAATGTTCAATATCATAATATAAGATTTCTTGGATTTCCTGTTTTTTTTTGCCATTATTTATTGAATATATACGTTTTTTCAACGTTTCTTCCACAGAACGTAGGGCCTCATGGACCTCATCAGGATTGCAAAAGTACATTAAAAATTTTGTAACCAGTATAAAAAGAACCGAAGCTTCAACATTGAGGAAACCATCAAACATAATTCTGTCATAATTTCAGCGTAAAAATGCCGAAAAATCAGAAAGTTAGTAAAACGTAAAATAATTGTTCAAATTTCTTAGACTGCCTTACCTATGTCCATTCATTTTAAAAACTCAAAAAGTTAAGGGGTGAGGGGCTAAATTTAAAGTATCTCCAAGGTAACTTCAAGTTACTTCTTTCAGTAACGCGACTGCAACAAGTAACTTTTTCCACAAAAATAACGTAACTGTAACGAGTTACTTAAAAAAAGTAACTCACCCAATACTGGAATCAGTATAGAAAAAATATATAGAATATAATATAAATATAAACCATAATAATATAAACACAAATATCAAGTATTGAACTAGCACTAATTATAAGTGTTATTAATTCTATTAATTGATGTAATTATTAATTTAAAGAAAAGTTAAAGAAAAAGATAAAAAAAAGTTTCAAAAAGTTATTAATGCAATTAATTATTAGGATAAATTATGCTAATTAAGTTAGAGAAAGAGTGAGCTAATCCATATATCCATATCAGTTGATATATAACACTAGTTTACGCGAAAAATGTACCAGGGGATAAAAGGGGTTTTTAGATTGATTGGGAGTCGCTAGGAAAGAAAATCATGTTCATCTATTTTTCGGAAGAAGCGTTTTCGAGATATTTGAAAAAATTTGTTTTTTGGCTCTTTTTTCAATTACTGGCATAAATCTTGATAACGGTTCATCTAATTAACATAAACTTTGTTTCATTCGAAAGATATGATCTTCCACTTTCCGACTACATACTACCTGTGTCATTCGGATTGAATTTCTTTTGGTTACAGTGGATAGAAGTCAAGAAAAGTGGATTCTGCGACCTTATTTCGAAATCACTCGCTCTCAGTTGTGCCATTTTTCCAAATTTCATCGCCTATAACCCAATAAATCTTAATTCGATTGAGACAAGCAGTATTTCGTCGAAAAGAAATAGAACATACATTCCGAATGATATACAGTTCATGTCAGTTGGATCAGTTGTTCTCGAGATTTCTGCCAGTAACTGGAAAAAGATCCAAAAAACAAGTTTTTTGAGAAAATTTCGAAAAAACTTCTTTGGAAAAATGCATGAGTGTCATTTGCTTTCTCAGCTACCCAAAATTAGTCCAGAAAACAGTTTTTCTTCAATGTACATGCGGTAAGCCAAAAATTTGTAAACAAGCGATTTCATTGAATTTCATGATACTATTGAAAATTCTGCCGAATGTCCTGAAATCCCTGGAAAATTTTCTAAATCCATTTCATCCTTTTAACTTTCCTTAAATCAATTTAAATCCATAGAAATGTTTTGGTATTTCATGAAACCCCGTTTGAATAAAAAATTTATAGAAAGGTTTAAATTTCATTTTTGACCATGGTCTGGAGCTCACCCATTGTCAAATTACTATTCCTGTGCCTAAAGTACAATTTTATTTTATTAGATTGCTTCTTAGTTCATTTTAGTCACAACTCAGATGTGACCTACTTGTATTCAAAATTCAGCAACCGGTTATAGAATTTTAGCGCTCGGTTCTGTTGGCCCCTGAGAGCCTTCAGAAAATGTTCCGAATTTTGAATTATGAAGCATATATTTAAATATTAAATTTAATTGCGTATGTTTTTTTCCCTATGAGAGGAGTTGTAGCTCTTTGAGTATTCGAAATGAATAGAAAAAACTATTTTCCCACCAAACCAAAATTTAATTTCTTCTTTGACTTCAACTCGTACTCAGTCACTCAGTTTTGGGAATTTCGTGATAAAGTTTACAAGAATTGCGCTCTGCACTTTTCTAAGAGTAACTGCGTAGGTCAAAAATTGAAATATTCACATGAAAAAAAGTAATTAATTTCTTTTTATCACGTCATGAAAATTGGACATTGATACTTTTAAGGGCTTTCCAGTTTTCTGGAAAATATTACTTCGATAGATTCAACGGTTGGAGAACTATGATTGTTTTACTTCGAGTTCGGTCGGTACTCGCGCATAGGCAAGAGCGTCTGCACTCGGATAATCAAGTGCGGCCGGAAGCTCGTTGAAAGTACACAATGAAAATTAAATAAGTAGTAAAAAAAATGTTTTCTTATCAATATATTTTATTTCACTCTTAAAACGTTATTGGAAAACGATGATAGAAATCGATTTAAAAAAAATTTTTGATTTGGGAAGCTGTACTCATTAAAGCCAGTCTCTCATAGTGCATTCTGTTTTGTTTCCAAAAAAATGTGAACAGACCTGTGCGTGTGAGACCTTAAAAGAAATACTACAATGTACAAAATGTAAACAAAGTAGTCGTTTCTGCTTCGTTCTTTGAATATTGCACATTCAAAGAAATTGTAGAGCCTATTTAAAGTGTCAAAAAAGTGTTTTTCGTGCAGACACTCTTGCCAACGCGCGAGTACCGACCGAACTCGAAGTAAAACAATCATAGTTTTTCAATGGTTAAATCAATCGGAGTAATATTTTCAAGAATGCTTCTTCGTTCCTTATTGAACAACTTCACCACTGGATCTTTTTTCATGCTCTTAATTCGCTCGACTTCCGAAGCGCTGGAAAGTATCAATTTCCAATTTTTATGATGTGATGAAAAAAAATATTGACTTCTTTTGATGTGAATATTTCAACTTTTGACCTATTCAGTAACTCTTAGAACAGTGCAAAGCGTAATCCTTGTAAATTTTATTACAAAATTCCTAAAATTGAGTGACTGAGCACGAGTTAAAGTCAAAAAATTTGCCCGCTTCGCGGACACATTCTCATCGCGTAGCTCGCGTCGCTCGAAGGTTTGAGCGCGCCCAGGGCGCGCGTTCCGGTCATCATGCTTCGCGCTCCGAAACATTCGGATCTCGCGCTTCGCGCTTGGTGCTATATGTTTTTTATGTACAAATTACTAAATTTGCTCTTGATTTCAAATGAAAGAGGAAATTTATTTACTTAAGGCTCTATTGGCCTCAATGAATACATTCTCATCATAATACTCGCGCACGATTTTCTGCGCTCGTCGTATAATGTATACAAATAAATAGTTTAAAAGACGATTAATGATTATCTTAATGATTTACGATTGGTCTTATGAAGAAATGTTCAACGTCAATTTTATTTGACTTCTTAAAAGCATAAATTCTACTCTTCTGACTTTTTTTTGTTATTTTGCATCGTTGGGCTCAAAAATTAAAATTAACCCTCTACTAGTACGGTGGTTTGGAGAGACATACAAGGTACGGTGGGGTCGCATCCGACCCGGCTTACTATTAATGGGGTTTTAGGCAAGAAATATTGCACAATAAGAATTTAACTGAATCATAATCTTTATTAGTATCTTCAAAGTATCACAAAATTTTAACTAGTGGAAAAACTCTAGAAACTCAATACGGAACAATATATCAAAGAACAATGCAAAAATCCCGGTAAGAAGAGAATAATTCCTAAAAATTCAGAATTTTAATTCCCATTAATACGCGAATTTCCCTCCATCTAAAATTCCACCAACGTGTGGAAAGAAGCAAAACCTATTCCTTTTAATCGATTTAGAAAAATTTAATGGAAGCGTATTGGGAGGAATTAAAAAGTGGAGAAATGCAAAAGAAAGTATAGAAAGGAATAGAATAATGTTACTTTGAAGACGCAGCTGTGAATTGAAATAAATGCGTTTTTTAAATAAATAAATGTTATATTACATTTATAAATTATGGGTAAAAAACAGAATTCAGGTAAATTATGTGAACATTTTTTATTCATCTATTGATCAGAAACATGTTTTGACCGATTTCATATGAAATCTGTCTTAGAACACATTTAAGGCCATGTAAGCGTAACCTCAAAAAAATTTGTTCACATTTTTTTAAAACGAACTTACGTTCACACGAAACGCAATATCGAGTTGATAATTTCGAAAAATAAATGAAAAGCATTAAGGAACGTTTGTCAGATCCTAAATTTTTAAAATTATAAAAAAAGCAAAAAAGACTTTTATAATTTTAAAAATTTAGGACCAGACAAACGTTTCTTAGTGCTTTTTATCTAGTTTCCCAAATTTTCAACTCGATATTGCGTTTCATGTGAACGTAAGTTGATTTAGAAAAATGTGAAAACAATTTTTTGAGGTTACGCTCTACTGCTAACTTATCTACGTATCCTGCTTCGAGGCTCTCGTAGATCTGTCTGAGCTTATTGTTTTTAATTATTTAGGTAAAGCATTAGATCGGCTTACAATGGTTCTTGTAATAGAAAACTACCGCTTTGGTAGCAAACTATTAACATCTCTCATGAGTACCCCCACTGAGCTACGGGACAATTTTCTAAAGTTTTAGAATAGATTCTTTATGCCCCACACGTTGGTCGTCCTGTTACGGATTAGAATGTATAAATCAACATTTGCTGGAATTCACCGTCACGAATTGGGGCGAATTCGAGTGTGCTTTTTACTTTCACGAATTAATACGCATTTACCAATGTTAAAGCGTTTGCGTGCTGACGCACTGACGTGACATCACTGACTTCAAACTTCTGCGCCGTATTTGTACGTATAGAAAGATTCAAAATTGAAATACCGTCTTCTCAAATTTACACGCATTGACACACCGGTCCAATGCGTCATTGTCGCAAAGCGGGATTCACGGGGTGTCAAGTCTTTTTATTTCAATACGTATCAATTCTTTCTTTTTTGGTGGGTGGAATCAAATGATTATTCATAATTTGTTTATTGTATAATTTTATTGTTATAAACAAATCTTATGAGTAAATAAACATTTCCGATACTTTTTTTGAGAATAAAAAATCTTTGCGGTCTAATATGTATCGAAATAGCATCTCATCAGACTTATTAAACTCCGAAAAATTGTTAACATCTCACATTTAGCTTTGTTATAAATAATATAAGTGAACTATTGCAAAATTTTTATTTATTTCTCTCGGGAAAAAAATTATTTTCTATCTTATTGTAATATAGCCACACCTTTATACCTCACCTTTATAATACCTTTACACCTTTATATCTCTAGCGAGATATACATCTCGCTAGAGATATCACTTATTTTTAAAAACTCATTCGAGCCTTTCTCAATATAAGATTTGGCAATCCTGCCAGGATCCGTTTGAAGAATACTTCGAAGAAAAGCATTCTCCACGGAGAAACATTAAATTCTTTCTCTTCCCATAAGTAACGGACACCTGAAAGACCATAAGAACAAAATACTACAAAGAAACGAACTCCGGACTGCTCTACGGACAGTCCGAAAACATCGAGTCGTATTATTACTATTGAAACTAGTACCTGCAATACAGTAGAACCTATTCTACGTAGAATAGTAATAAAAAAACTCAGGAAAATAAAACTGTACGAGGCCCGCAATCAGGCGGAAGGGGCATCTGTCTAGCAACAGGAAATTGGTCGAGTTAGCCTCACCCGATCCAACAGAAACCAGCAGTACTATAGCAGCTTGAAGACACGTCACCAGCCGAATCAGGAATCCAGACAGCAAGCGGAAAACTCCACGGATCTTCAGATGACTGTCGAAGGACGAAATTCACTGTAAGCATAATTAGATATTAAGATTGAAATAGTAAAGAGCATTTGTCGTCCGAGGAGGGTAACAAACCTGAAATTATATATATTTCTTGTTTGGTGAGGTAGCATTACTATTTCAATTAGGGTATACTCCTGGTGCTCCAGAGCATTGCCCTTCGTCAAAAATACGCATAATTACTCTGAAATCGTCAGTATTATAGTAGAACGATACGACGCATTTTATTGTACTATATTGAAGGACAAGGTCCAAATTACATAAAACTGGCACGCGGTAAACACACCTGACAAATTAAAAGATAAGTACACTCACACAGATAAAGTAGGGCATTAAAGAACTTTCCATTCTAGGTTATCGAATCCCACGAACGTACGCAACAGACTCTTCTGACAGTGACTCGTCTGAGCCACAGTACATCACAGCATTGGCCTCACGCCCACACTCGTGCACAATCTCCTTCAAGGGAAGGAATTCCAATCGGTTTGCTCAGTGCACTCGATGAAAATAGGAACAGCATAAGCAATCTGGTTATAAGTCAATCAGCAGCAGCAGAAAATATTTCCATATTAACAAGAGAAAATGAGAAAAGAATGAAAGAAGGACAGGCGATACTTGCAAGAATTGGTATAAAAGGGGATATCCAAACAGATACTGAAGGAGCAAATGGAGGAAGAATGACTGCAGGTAAAGATTCTGATGAAGAAGATGCCAAATTAAGAATAAGGAACAGAAACGAATCCATTTTAAGGAATCAGCAACCATTAGAACCTCATCAAGCATCACGCTGGCAAGAGAGGATACCAGCTAAAGACATCATTAGAGCTATCAAACCTATTAATGGACAAGACGACATGGGTGTAGAAGATTTCATAAAAATAGTAACGAGGACAAAAAGTCAATGTTCCTAACCACAATTATTGCTCGATTTTATTTTAGCAGAAAATATCACCGGTAATGCTGACAAAGCTATACGCTACACTCCAATAAATACTTTAAACGATTCATATAAATCTCTAAGACAAAATTTGAAACAGAAGGGTTCAATCCTATCAATTAAAAGTAAAATGGAATCGTGTAAGCAGGGTCCAAGTGAAACTATCCAGAAATTCTCATTACGTTTTAAACAAATATTAAACGAATTAAATTACACGGTACAAGCATCCTCAGAATGTACTGAAAGGCAACTCAGATTAGAAATTGAAGAAAAAGAGGCAATCAATCGGTATATGTTGAATTTAAAACGAGAAATCGAAATTCAAGCACGGGCCATGAAACCCACAACATTAATAGAGGCCCAGAAAGAGGCAGCTGAATATGAAACCTGGCCAAAGGAATCACAGCCAGCCAGAAACATATTAATAACACCCCGACCAACCCCTAGAATTATCCAAAGACCTGTGCAGCCTCCTAGAATAGAAGCTAACACAACAGCAGCCACTGGGACTAGAGCTCTAAATTAAACTTTCCCTCTAGCGGATAGAGCAAAGATGTCCTGCCACAAATGCGATAAATTAGGACATTTTGCCTCTCAATGTTTTAGTAAACAAAATTTTCCACACGGACAATTCCCAACAAGACCGCCGCAAGTGAGGAACATTTAGCAGGAGGACTGTTTAGAAAACCAGGAAATGACGAAAAAGGAATCCTGGAACACGAGGACTACCTGGAACAAGCAGAATTAATGCAGTTTCCGGAAGATTACAATCTATTAAAGAAAGAGGATGTAGAGGAGAATATAGGTTACTAGTCGATTCCAAAGCAGCCATAAATATAATAAAAGAAAATTCGATACCCCAAGAGGTAAATAAAATTAAATATTCAAAGAAATTCCAAATGGGAAATGATGACCAGGAATCCCATGAAGTGGTATATTTAAATTATTTCGGAAAAAACCACCTATTTCACATAGTAGCCCAAAGCTTCCCATTACCCGAAGATGGAATTTCAGGATTACCTTTTCTCAAAAAATTCCCCAATCATGCTTTGACATCAACAAATCTGATAATCGAAAAAAAAAGTTACCACTACACGATGACGGAGAATTTATGGCACCAATGGAAATTAAAATATGCAGAATCAAGAGTGATGAAACCCACGTAGATATCTGGATAGAAAATCAAAATAATATTCCTGATGTATTATATAGAATTAAAAACAACGAGATACAGGTACCATTTTTTAATTACTCAAAACAACCAACCAAAGAACCCGAGGAAATTAAATATGAAAAAATGAAAACAATCAAGACCACTCCACTTGAATTTGAGAAACAAGAGGAAGAAACTAAACGAGACCATTTGCAGACACTATTAAAAACCTCTAATATCAAACACATTGAGAAAGAAAACCAAGAGGCAAAAAAGAAAATTCTCTTAAAATGCAAAAAGGCATATGTACTACCCGGAGATCCACTACCATGCACAACGTTAACTGAGCATGACATCACCTTAAAATCAGGTAAGGTAGTAAACCTTCGATCTCACAAATTACCCGAAAAACATAGAGAATTTGCTTTAGAAGAAACACAATAACTATTAAATAAGGAGATAATAAGACACAATCTCCATTCAACTCTCTATTATGGATCGTGCCCAAAAAGGGAGGAAAAATGAGAATGGTCATAGATTATAGACAGATTAACAAAGATACAGATCAAGATGCTTATCCCCTACCAATGATTGATGATATCCTGGATCAGCTTGGAAAAGCAAAATTCTTTTCAGCCCTCGATCTAAATGCAGATTTCCACGAAATACCAATGAAAGAGGAATGTAAGAAGTACTCTGCTTTCTCAAGACAACAAGGGCACTTCGAATATAATCGAATGCCCTTTGGTTTAAAAAATGCTCCAGCCACATTCCAAAGAATCATGGGCAGAGCATTTCACGGCCTCATTGGAAAGCACTGCTTTCTTTATATCGATGACATAGTCATATTTGGAACCACAATTCAAGAGTATAATAATAACCTTGAACTGGTTCTACAACGCATCACTGATTTAGGCCTAAAATCAGGACCTACAAAATGTGAATATCTAAAACCAGAACTGGAATATTTAGGTCATATTATAATAAAAGATGGAGTGAAATCAAACAATGAAAAAATTTAGAAAACCCTCGATTTTAAACAACTAAAAACAATAAAAGATATACAATATTTTTTTGTATTAACTGGCTATTATAGAAAATTCATGAAAAACTTTTCTACCATCGCTAAACCTTTAACATTATTGACGCAAAAAGAAACACCATTTAACTGGACATCAAACTGTGAATAAGCCTTTCAAGTTTCAAAAAATGCCTTAACATCCGCGCCAGTATTAAAATTCCCAGATTTTAAGGAGCAATTTTTCTTAACAACCGATGCTCCCAACTACTGACTAGGGGCAGTCCTTTCTCAGGAAGCGCACCCCTGCCTATTCATATCAAGGACTTTGAATGGAACAGAAGAAAATTATACAACCAGCGAGAAAGAGTTGTTGGCAATAGTACGGGCCGTTAAGCGTTTAAGGCAATACCTATTAGGAAAAAAGTTTACCATTCAAACTGACCATAAAGCATTACTTTGGCTACATAATGTGAAAGACCCTAGTTCTCGTTTATTAAGATAGAGACTAAGACTCGAAGAATACGTATACGAAATCGAATACGTAAAAGAAAAGGAAAACAAAGTAGCTGATTGCCTGTCAAGATTATTTCCCATCCAGGACAAAGACACAGGACAAATATTTGCTATAACTAAAGACTCTTTACGACAAGCAATGGAAAATGCAGGAATATCAGAGGAGGATGAAGAAGAAGAAGATTTAAAACACCTATCACCAAAAGCAGGAACATCGGATGAGAAAGAAGAAGAAAAAGATTTAGAAGATCTATTATCAGAAATTGAAATATTCAATACACCAGTTATTAGAGAAGATAAGGTGCTACAAGAAGAAGATAAAATAAAATTACCACACAGAAGAACGAGAGAGCCTCCACCTGAAACAAACTCAGAAGATGAAGAGGAACCAAAAAGACAATCTGAATCAGAAAATTTGTATATTGACTTTATGCAATGGCGATTAAACCCTATTCCAGGAAAAATCAAAATAAAACCGAATGCGATAGGAAAACTATGGAAGACATTCAAAAAGGAAGACCTGCCAGAATTTAATGAGGAACAATGACTAAGAAAATTGGGCCAAATCATCGAAGAAATATAAAGTAGAAATCTAACTATTATTCGTATCCGTATAGGAGACCTTTTAATTTCCTCTTTAGAAAAAGAGTTACTTCAAGAGATGTTAGAATTTTTATCAACATTTTACCCAGAAAACTCATACTCACTATGCTTCGTTAACACAAGAGAACTAACAAAGAAAGAGAAGGAAGCAATTCTGAAAGAAGCACACGCAAGTCACATGGGTGAACAGAATACCCTGGTAAAGGCACAGAAATTAGGACACTGGATTAATATGGAAACGATATTAAAAAATATGTGAAACATTGCCCAATTTGTAAACTTAATAAGACAACAAGAATTAAATATCAAATGGAAA
>JAUMHM010109672.1:0-21655 GCA_032362435.1 Melikaiella ostensackeni
GGCAGTCGCTCCCAGGGGGACCCTGCGGTGGTTGTTTGACCAATTTTTTAAAATTATATATATATATATATATATATGATTTTGGAAGAAACAATTTCCCACAAGAATATTACTCATTTTTTCAATACGATCAACCTGAGAATCGTACCTGACCCGCCTTCTGCCCGAAGTATAATACCTGCTTCTCTTTATACCTGTAGGCTTAATCCTTAAATGGATTAAATTCAAAGGATAGGATACTTGGCAAATTTTCTAAAGCTGACCCCTAGGGATCTTCATTTTAGATTTTAGAACTTTGAGGCTAACCATAAATACTGATTTCTCTAAGATTTTCAAAAAAGTCACTAAAAATACATTTCTGAGACTTTATGGATTCATACGTTTCGTAAAATTCTGTGTCGAATGATATATACTTCTAAGAGACTATTTTTGGACACCTAATACATACGTAATATTTATTTTTCTCATAAAGCTTATTAAATAATTGAGTGAATAAAAATTTGTATGTATAGTCATCAAAAAATTAAATCCCCAAGATAAACTATTATTGTAAGTTCTTTAAGACGATTGTAATGTAATTTTTCCTGGATGCTGACAATTTCTCAACTTACAAAATCGTAAAAATTAAAATTCTAAAATAATTTTAGAAAATTATGAATGTTCTCTATTAAGTTGAAATAGTGAAAAGTAAGCTACTAATTCAGATGTAAAGAGATAATTAGGTATACTTGCTAAGGTATTCTTACAATATACGCTATAATTATTTCTCATACTTCTAAACTTGATAATGTTTAAAATTAAAAATTAAAACATTTAAAATTGAACAATTTTAACCACAACCAACTGAAGTTGTCGAACCGTTTGTAAAATAATTTTAATTTCAAGGCTTTCAAAGTCATACAGTATAATTTCAAAATAAAATATTCTCTGTTAATCTCAATGAGTAAGAATTGAGTTACTAATGAAATAGTGACATGTCATTTTTGTTTTGGACTAATTCTTTTTACAATTTGTAAGGATTTTCTTTTAAGTGAATCAGTAACAATTTTACTATGAATTAGTAGTTTTTCTTATTTCTACGGATGATTAGTAAGAATGTTTTAAAGCAATATTTGTAAATGACTTGGATTTTTTTATTATTATAATCTCTTCTTATTGAAATTTATGGAATTCGAAATTATATAATCTGCAATTGAAAATGACTGGAATTCAAAAATTTTAAAGGTTGATTTAGAACCAATCTATTGAGACTATTCCATTTTTCAAAATAGAAAAAGGTGATAATCCAAAATCACAAACACATTTCTAAAAATTACTAACTTTCTCAAATTTGTGGACCATGTTTAAATAAAATAGATATCTTTTTGTAAATTAAGTTAATCATTAATACCTCAATTAAAGAAATCTTAAGTATTCATAGGCAACCCTGCAGATTGGAACAAATCTTTGCTTAATGTCCCTCTTTTAAAATTTCTTCAAGAACGAAATAAAATCTACTTTCTTATGAAAATTTTTTGTGTACTAAAAAAGAACACCCAAAAAGTTCACAACTCAAGAATAGACTTTGAGACTACACGCTTTTTCGGCTCATTAGAGACAAATGTACAATAAATGTCCGAAACAAAATGAAAAAAGAGGGAGAAAAAAAAAGACCATCAAAACCAACTTCACACTCTTTCTTTTCTCCGTCTTTTTTAAACTACAGGGGACCAACATGTTTCGAAGCCAATTTAGACTTCCTCATCAGGGATAATTTATAGGAAAGCAACGGGTACAAAAATGAAGAAAAAAAAAGATTAGAAAATCATTATTACCTGAAAATAAAACAGAGATAATTGATAGCAATTACTGTTTTGTTACATAATTCATTCCTTGATTGAAATTGATTTTGACATAGGCGAACTATTCTGAATAAATCCCAGTCAGATTATTTTATTCCTTAATTAGAAATTGATTTACACACATTCAAAATTATGACACAAAACTGAAGTCACTGTATCCAATTAATGATTATATCCCAAATTCTGTTGTATCTCGCAAGACCTCTTTTTAAATTAATACATAGCTCTGTTACCTTCTCTCTTTATAAATAGCATTTCCATGAACTCTCTCTTTTCTTGATTTCTCTCATGATACAAAATTTTAACACCATCTCAATTAGAATCATGCCCATGTGTAAGTCTATGTTTTGTAAGGACCGAATAATATCTTGCACTTCTATGAAAATTATTTTTATATTCATATTTTCTTATTCTAAGTAACCTCCTGGTTTGCTCTATATAAACAGCATCACATTGTCTACATTTAAATTTGTAAGTTACACATTGCTTTTCAAGTTTCTCATATTTGTCCTTACCCAATTTTAAAATCAAGTTGCTTTTGAAAGGAACTCTATATATCGTATGTAAGCCCAATTTTCTCAACATTGATTTCAAGATACTTGAGATTTTTTCAAAATGAGGTAGGACAACCGTATTGAATCTATTGTAATCTTGTACATTGTTTTTGTTCTGATAGCTTTTTTTTGTTTCGTACATTTATTGTACATTTGTCTCTAATGAGCCGAAAAAGCGGGTAGTCTCAAAGACTATTTTTGAGTTGTGAACTTTTTGGGTGTTCTTTTTTAGTACACAAAAAATGTTCACAAGAAAGATCTTTGAGAAAAATTTTAAGTTTTGAAAATTATACAATAACCTTGAAGTAGATATCAAGCCTCAAATGATTAAATAATTTCCAATTGAAATTTAAAAAGCTGAATAATAAATAAGACTGAAAATTTATAATTTAAATTTTGTTTAATGAACAGCTTTTGAAATTGAACAACCTGCCTAGAAATCTGAGTGCGTAAATATTTCCAGATTGTACACCTTATTTCCAATTTAAATCATTAAGGGGGAAGTACAAGAACTTTTTTTCAAAAAATCGATTTTCCAAAAATGACGGATTCTTATAGTAAGTATATGTAGAAATGCTGTGGAAACTATTATTTTGGTCAGAAAAATTGAGAACATGTCTAAAAACGCAAATGAATGCAAGGCCCTCGAGCGCGCCGAAAGTGCATTTTTCGCGTATTAGGATCGTGACGGGTATAGCTGCTGTATATCTTCTTTTTCGTACTATAACGCTTTTAAAATCATTTTCTCTCGTAAAAGTGCGCGTTGAAACTCATTTGCGATAAGTGAAAAAAGTAAGTTGGATCGAAAAGGTGCTAGAACAAGCAGTGTACGACAAGATCGACACACAAAAAGAAAATACTATGGTAATCAACACACAGCAGAAGAAGACACAGGTACCACAGGTGCATCGGCTCGTAAAATTTCTAAACAAGATCCAAAATTAAGTGTGTCTCTTGATCAAAGTTTGCGCTACTTCATAGTGAACTTTCTTTTATTTTCGTTGTTACAACAAGATATTATTTGTGAATTTTGCCGAAAAGACGTGAGTTTTACTATAGAAGGACAAAAAGGTTTAGGTTTTTATTAAAAGAAAAAGTGCGCGTGTGAAGATGAAAAAGTATATCCGAGCAGTCCACCAATCGGCAATACGTTTGAAATCAATCGAAGATTCGTTTTTGTCATGCGCATGCTTGGCATCGGTTTTCAAGGCATCAATAAATTTCTTGGACTAATGGATTTTAGCGCTTCTTTGACTAAAACTGCCTATTATTATATAATAGATCAAATTTGGGAGGCTGTAGAAACTGAAGGCATAATGTATGGTGCAGGCATCGCCGATTGAAGGTAAGAGGCCATTTATATTCGATAATTATAAAATTTTCGATGTGATTTAGAAAAAAAAACTTTAAACGCGTTTTCTCGAAACAACATTTTTCAAACTGGTCGACATGATTTTGAAAAAACTATTCAACCGATCAGGCTGAAATTTTAACAGCTTATTCTACACACAAATGCTTATCGGATAGACCTCCAGAATGATTGTCGGTTAACATTTAACCTTTTTTTAAACAATTAACATGAAAAAAGTGCAAAATTTTCAAATCCGCCATTTTGTCATTTTTTGCGGACTTTTATTTCTAAGGTCTACCCGATAGCGACAAGCGTACTCTTTAATACTTTTGAAAAAAATTCTGTTTCAAATGACTACAACTTTAGAAATCATGTCGACCAGTTTCAAGCAGGGCTAACTTTGGGCAGCCGTATCAGCCAGATTTACCATTAAAAAAAATTGTGTCTATTACTTTGAAATGTCAACTTTTATGTGCAAAAGATTTGAATTAATAAAATATATTTTTCTAGAAAAAAAAATTATTGAAAAAAACCTTAAAGTTCTTTGGCTTCCCCCTTAATAGTAGATAGAAAATTTTTAATTAACTGAAAAGTGTAAAAACGTTCACAATTAAATAGTTGCAAAATCAAATATTAAAAGTTGAAGAACAATTTCATTCAAAACATTTTAAAAAATTTGATTCCAAGTGGGAAGGCCTTGATATGCAATTTTACGTTTGAGGCTAAAAATTGAATAATTTCAAAATATTATACAATATTACAAGAAATAGAAGGCGTCTCAAAAGGACATATCCAACACTTTCTTGAAAATGGGATTATTGGCTCAAAAATCAGATGAATTTTAATACACATTGTGGCAGAAGGATTTTTTTATAGTATCATTTTTCAATTTTTTCCGATTTCAAGAAAAATTGTTTTTTTAGTTTTTCTTGTAAGTATTTGCAGCTTATTGGAGCCTTTTTGCAAATTTTCGCAACTCAACAGCTCCAAATCTATTTTGGTTCTGGTTTATTAATTAAATTTAAGGATTTAAATCACCGTCTAAAGTTAAGTAAAAATGCGCCTCAATCGAAAAAAAAATGTCTTCTACATTTTCCCTGAACTGGATGACTTCTTTCAAACGTACCTTTCACAACTCGATTCAGCACTGCAGTATCTCAGCGGAAAGGTTTTTTTTTAAATATAAATTGGATTTTGAATAACCGTCCAAAGTTGAAAAGTATGTGTCTTGGAAGGAGAAAAATATGACCCCTCTATTTTCTCAAAAGTTAATGACACTTTCCAATGAAACTCATAATATATCACTTCAACAACTCAATAGCTAGAAATAAAATTTTTATTCTGAAATTAAAAATCTGTTTTTTAATCACCGTCCAAAGTTAAAATTTTGGATGTCTTTTTTGAACGCCGCCATTCAGTTACACTTTATTTGTAAACTAAATCGTTTCATTTACAGTTAATGAGAGCAGTAACTTCTTGTCCCCTTAAAAGTTACTTTAAGTATCGTTAAAGTTAAAGTTATACTTCTACTTATTGAAAGAAGTAGCTTCGAGTGCTCTTAAAAGTTACTTGAAATATTTAACCCCATAATTATTGTCATTTAAAAATAAATGGGGCAAAAATAAAAAGTGAGCGATATCTTTTGACTTGTGAACAACAATATATTATTGTTACTGCAATTTCAATTCCTTTGAATTGTAAATGATCCAATTTTCAAAATTCTAGTCTGAAATTATTCAATTTTGAACGTTTTGAAAATGTCCTATTTTCAATATTTTAATCTGAAATCATTCAATTTAGAGCTTCTTCAATTTAAAATAAAAATTTTCAGTTCTAAAGGCTTTTATAAGAGATAATACAATTTTAACTCCTTTCTAATGAAATTGTCTAATTTTCAAAATTAGAGTCTGAAATTTTTCAATTTTAATAAGAGGTTCTGATTTAAAATTTTCCAATTTCAAACTCTTTTAATTTCAAATTATTCAATTTCAAACGTTTTTCTTTAGAAATCATACGAGTTTAATTCCTTTTCATTAAATTCGAAACACTATCCTTTTTTCAAAATTTACCTGATCTAAATCATTCAATATACTTTTTTCTAAATTTCAAACGCTTCCAATTCGAAATTATTAATTATCAACTATTGTTCTGAAAAAACTGTATTCTCTTCTTATTTAAAAATTTGTGAAATAATGGAATTTTCAATTGTTTATATTTTTAATGTTAGGAAATAAAAATCCAGTGCCGTGAACGCGCTCTTCAAGCGCGTGCATTTACTGCTAGTTAGATACTAAAATGTATAGCATTTCTCGTATCGATAGACAGCTTATACATTTTTTTCCTTGAACCAATGGCACAATTTTCTACAAAAATTAAAGCAATTTCTGCCAAAACGATGGAAAAAATGGTTCAACTCTGTAGTACACCAAGAAAAATTTGACAAAATTATAATTTTGGACATGAGTTTCTCCGAAGATGAGATATACCTGTATACCAAGGGCACTTTTTTCTTGTGGTCTTTTGAAGCCAAGTTACCGGGTCGACCTTTAGATTTGGGTTGAGTATCTTCATCACCAGAATTTTTCATAGGCCCCCTAGGGCTTAGAATCAATGGGAAGGGCAGTGGAAAATTTCACGCCAGGTACAGTTTCAGCTTTAGTATTGCACCTTATTTTCCTTCATGCTTCACGCCCTATTACACTACTATTATTATACTCAACCTACCGAAACTGTCCTTTTGTTCCGAGCATTGCAGTTTGCATTCAATTATTAAAATCTTCAATTAAAATACATGTATTTTACAAATTAAAACGTGCTCTGTATGCGTTACCCTAACTATAAGAAAGTAACCTTGCCGTTACTTTTTAAAAAATTAAATTTAATTTCTATATAATTAATTTTTCAATGAACCCTATTGAAAAAATATTCGTGTTATTTTCGGACGAGGAAAATACGAGAAAATCCGCGAGAAATAATCGTCTGACACGCGGATTATCTCGATGAATCTGAAAATCCTCGCAGATTTCCTCGAGGAATTTGAAAATCCTCACGGATTTCCTCGTGTATTCCTCGATCGAAAATATCCCGAGGATTTTTTCAATAGGGAACCTAGTTTTTGACAAAGTAGATCACACAAACGGAATATTTTTAGAATAAAATATAAAACAAGTATATAATAAATCAAAAAAGATAGAATGTTTACAAAAAAACACATGTTGTGTACCATTGTCGTTGGACACGAGTAAAATATGTAGCCCCAACTTTTTTTTTAGAATCGCTCCGATAATATCTCCAGTCTCCCTTTTTCAAATGAAATTTTTCTTCATGGAATTTAAAAAATCTCTTGCCTCGGACCAAAAATTATAGGGCATTTTTTTGGTCCTTTTTTTGACTGCGAATAAGAATAAAAACTAAAAAAAGTAATTTTAGTTCGAATGACTGACAACAAAATTAACTGTGGAATGAATGAAATCTCGCCAAAAACATCTGCGTTGCAAAAAATCTCTGCTGTTTGTGAACTATACTTTAAAGGTTTGCAAACATAAAAAAATGGTTTGCTGAGTAGAGGGAAGGAAGAACAAAATGAGCCTTATTTTCTCTTTCTTCGAAGTTCATTTTCGAACAAAAATGTATAAAATCTTTATGCAAAAAGTTCAATATGCTCTAAATGATAATATACTATAATGAAACTCCATTACGTAAATATTTGTTTGCTGTAGGCATATGAATCCCTTACGAAAGAGTATTATAAGAAAACAAATATATTATTATTATTATTATTTAAATCGGTTTATTATTTTTCTATAATGAATGTCCTATAATTTTTTTGCGATTATATGAAAATCATTATAGGAATATCAGTATAAGAATAAATAATATTAAAATATTAGTAGAATTGTTGCACAAAATAGAGAAACAAGAAAGGAATTATTTATTTTTGACCAGTGACATAAAAGTACTAAAGTGTCTAAGCAGGCCGAAAATATTTGAATACTATCAGTATATAAAATATATATAAAAAGGCCGAAAAGCACATTTAAAAATTTTTTTAAATCCACGAGGTCTAAAATTTTGTGCATGCTACAAGTACTTTAGGCTGAAAATTTGAGAATTTGAATATGTTGACGTTTTTTTGAGAAATGAAAAATGAAGGATTAATCGCCTTTTTATCTTTCTTTTCTGTTTTTTACTTCTGACATCTTTCTGCCATGAAGGTGTGTGGTATGCAGTGGTAGGACTATAGGTATATTTTGAAATATTTTAATTAATTAAATTAGTGAAATTAGTACAAAGCCGTAATAAATATGATTGTATTATTTACAAGTCAGGATTGAATGCTTCGAGGTCTTCTTCATATTCTTTTTGCTGTCAAAGAAGTAAAAAATAGAAAAAGAAGACAAAAAAGCTATTAAATCTGTCATTTTTTAATTTTCTGGAAGACATGTGTATATGTTTTCGATCATAGCACAGTAAAAAATTAAACTTTTTTTTTGTTTTTTGGTCTCATTTGGAAGGTTATATCTTGCTTAAGAACATGTGATTTTATCAGATTTTTAATACTGTTTTCATGAATTTTAAGGGTGTTTGGAACGAGAAAAAACGTAAATTTTAGACATTATTGGTCAGTGTTAGTGGAATTATGTCGTCTTTTGAATAAAATTGATGTATCAGATATATAAAACATATTTTTCCCTCTTTGCTGTTTGAAACTCCAATACGCTTGCGATAGCTGGATTACTTTTTTATCGAACTCAAATTCTCAGAATAAACTACTTGTAGCATACATAAACTTTTAGGCAAAGCGGATTTTTGAAATTCGAGAAAATTTTTTTTGGCCCACCTTGCTAATATATGTATATGCTATCATAGATATTCTGGCATACTAGATTCAAATTTTAAAAAATACTGATAGCATTTAAGGATTCAAGTTTCATTATACATTGTTGAACAGAGCATCAAAATTAATTCAAGTGGTAAAACTTTAATATAATTACTAATTTCTGTTTTGCACAAGTAAAATAAGGATTAGGATTGCAAAAATATTGTAATTTTATATTAATTTGTTATTTTGTGAAACGTGAAAAAAATCCTTGCTTCTATTACCTCACCGACTTTTGAGAAAACAGCTAGGAGCTGTTCCTACCCTCAGAAAAACGATTTTACCTATGTTGGAAGGTAGTGCAAAGAGGGCAGCAGCTAGGCATGGCCGAAAAGTAGTTAGCTATATATACCGTTCCCCCACTCCGCCACCACTTGTCACATCTTTGTGTATAATATCTTTGGTGTATTTGTCCGACGATTTTAGAGGCAACAGCTTTTCAGTAGCTGCTTCAGCTGCAGACCGAATTTTTAGCGGAGTACCCGGCAATTTTTTTTCCGTATTTCTCTCCATGTTTAAGTCGACAATAATTGATACTAATCGGATACTTGACTGCACATCATGAGCGTCATGAAAACATATGCGGTCAGCCATGTTGTGCGTCTACGCCGCGTGATAACTCCACATGCCGTGTGAATATTAATTCGCGAACTAACACAATGCAAGCGCTCCTAAATAATGCCAGTGCGGGAATATTCCCGCACGCAAAACTGTGCGAGAATACCACATTCCCGTACGCTAATCTCACTGTAGAGGAATCTGGCACTTCGCGCACACTTTACGGACACAGAGTGTCGCCATTTTCATGCATGTTGCAAAAAACATCTTTTTTTTGTCAAATTGGGACTTCACGTAAAGAAATATGGGAAAATTAAAGGAAAGTGTGAAAAAACATCCTTTTTTATCAAATTGGGACTTCACGTAAAGAGATATGGGAAAATTAAAGGAAAGTGTGAAAAAAATGTTTTGACCTTGAAAATCTGTTGAAATTAGCATTTTTGGCAAAGAAATTCGTTTATTGATTACCACGAAGGCTTAGATATTATATTTCATGTTCTACACATGTTTTTATATAGATTTTTCTGTGCTACCTCGTATTAAAAACTCGAATATTCTCCACTTTTTAACGCACTAGTGCGTTAAAAGAGTTTTGACGCACTGTCTCCTCTTCCAACGCAGCTGAAGAGCAATGCGTACCAACCTTCTAGTTACTCGCTAGTGACTATTAGTAGCGCAGCAAATTTAGGCAAACATTGAATGAAAAAATTCTGTAAATGAGTGTGCTTGATTCCTTCAATTAGAATTGTTTCCTTTTTTTCGTTTTATGAATCAAATATAAACTTTTATTAATAATTTGTATTTAAAGTCATTTTTCATTTATCCAAGTTAAATTTTCGCGGAAATTTGACTTGAGCAGCTAGCGCTACCTAGCGACGGATAAACTCACGTTAGAGCAGAACAACTGCTTATAACCTCAAATTTCTTTTTTTATTAGCGGCAGCGATGGCAATAATGATCTCAGTCCATATTCAACTATAACTTTGGACAGGATTAACGTATCGGGATACATTTTTTTTAATGCAGGTAATGATATTCGGATTGACATTGGCACATAAAGATTTGCGTTTGTCAATCACAGCAAAGTAGAACCTCGAAAATGTTACGTAGAAAATTGATTTTTCATTAACATTTTTGTTTATGTTTCACTATAACTTTGGACAGGATTGACGTATCAGGATGAATTTCTTTTCAAAATGCAAGAAATGATAGTCGGAGTGACACAGGCACATAAAGATTTGCGTTTGTCAATCACAGCCAAGTAGAACCACGAAAATGTTACATCGAAAATTGATTTTTCATTAACATTTTTGTTTATCTTTCACTATAACTTTGGACAAGACTCATGCATAAGGATGAATTTATTTTTAAAATGCAGGTAATAATAGTCGGAGTGACATAGGCACATAAAGATTTGCGTTTCTCATTGTTAGGGTCAAAATTTTAAAAATACTCTTTTCCATTTTATGATTGACCATACCCCAACTCGGCAGAATCTACCTCTCAATTATATTCGACCCCATGTTCAGTATTTTTAAAAAATCATCCGTTTATAACTGGCCACATCCTAACTCGGAAAAATCTACCTCTCGATTACATTTGAACCCATTTCCAGTATTTAAAAAAAACTACCCTTTTATAGTTGACAATACCCCAACTCTGCAAAATCTACCTCTCAGTTATATTCGACTCCATGTTCAGTATTTTTAAAAAATCATCCGTTTATAGTTGGCAGAACCCTAACTCCGCAAAATCTACATCTCAATTACATTTGAACCCAATTTCAGTATTTTAAAAAAATCATCCGTTTATAGTTAGCCATACCCTAACTTGGCAAAATCTACCTCTCAATTATATTTGAACCTATTTCCAGTATTCAAGAAAAATACCCTTTTATATTTGACCATGCCCCAACTCGGCAAAATCTACCTCTCAATTATATTTGAACCCATTTCCAGTATTTGTTGGAAAAATTACCCTTTTATAGTTGTCCATGCCCCAACTCGGCAAAATCTACCTCTTAATTATATTTGACCCCATTTCCAGTATTTGAAAAAAATCACCCGTTTCAAGTTGGCTATACCCCAACTTGGCAAAATATACCTCTTTAATTATTTTCGTCCCCATTTCCAGTATTAAAAAAAAAATCATTCACAGTTAACCACACCATAACTTGCCAATGTATTTTGATATACTGGTACTAATATGGTCACAAAAATACCATTTTTAGTCAAATTAATTTCAGCGTAATAGCAAAGTTTTGTTATAATTATGTTCACAAATAGAAAAATTGTATTACTGCATTGGGTGTAAGTGTAAATCTACGGACGGGAGACATTATTACAGTATCCTGATAAAACTTAAAAATAAATAAAATAAATCAATTCACTGAAAGGAATAAAATAAAATAAATGTTTGGGCCTTTCTTGCACATTCTTGTTTTCTAACTTAGAGTTACTGAAACATTCGACTTTTTTATTCTAAACTTTTTTTTATAGCATACTATCATAGGTTTCAAAAATGCTGACCTCTCTACAAAATTTAGATTAAGTCAGTGAGAACAAAAATCGCTACAGAACAAAACAAACTTCATTGTAAACGTCATTTTATCAGGTACACATTCTCCATTCATGGCTCGTTATAGGTTAATTATAAAAATAGTTGCGGTTGGATGAAGGTGAGAAAACACGGTCAACAACGCAAATTTCACGGCAGTGAACTTTGACTCGCTCTTTTTTGTTGAAAACTAAGTTAAAACGAGTAAAAAAATCAGACGTCTACCTTGGCTTTTTTCTTCAAAGTTAGGTATCGTGAAAATTGTAAAATTTTAATAATTTTAGCTGGCAGAGTTAATTAGAGAGGAGGATGCGATCTCAGCTCAAAATTTTGATAGAAAGCTCTGCTAAGGCTTGAGATAATTCAAAAAATTCAAATAATTCAATGACATAAGACATAAATTTTCGAAACAATTACATAGTTGGCTATTAACAATTATTTTTTCGACGCTTTTTTTATTTTTCGGGCATAAAAGGAGTCATCAGTATCAGTGTCAGGCCCGGAGTTACTGTTCGACACGTTCTACCTGATGCCTGTAACTTGGGGAAAATGAAAGAAAAAGCAAAGGTGTGGGAAACAGATATTCACTTGGGAAAATGACTTTTACTTTTATCAACAAGCTATGTGCATAATTCTTTAATATTCGGTTTTTTATAGAAAAAAACTGTTTTTAATCATTAGCATTGCGTTTATGAATTAAGATCTTTTAAAAGAGTGTCAAAAAAGTACTTTCTCTTCAAAATTCTTTGACAACAAAAACAAAGCTATACGACTATGAAGAAAGTTTTTATATGATTTCTTAATGACAATTGGAATTTTTTAATTAAAATAAGTCTCTTCGCAGACTTTAGTAAAAAAAAAAGAAGTTTCAACTGTATAAGCATACGAATATAATGCAATTGTTTTTCTAATTTGCTAATGAAAAATATGATTGAATCTTATACACAGTATTTTCAAAATAAAAACTTCAAAATCGCTCAAAAAATGCGACCTGTAACTTAATTTGTTCGCGAGAATCCATTCCTAAATCACTGTTAACCGTATACTAACTATTTTATAGCCCCAAAAAAATTATGTTTTTTACGCATTTTCAAAAAATTCTAAATTTAACACAAAATGTGTCTTTAAGTTTATAATTTTCTATTATTTTTTACCAACAAAAACTCTACTCATGAAAGATTCGCCATAATTTTGTGGCCCATAGAAAATAGGTCAAAAATTGAAACTTTAACCCCGATGCGCGAAGTTCAAATATTAACCGATTTCTAAAAATTTTTTTGTCCTCGATTTATCTTCCCCAAAGGAAACTTTTTCACACTAAGCCGTTTCTAGTTTCGAAAATTCGTTTTTTCCGGCCCACCCTATTATACAACATTAACGATTAAGCTGTTACTTTAAATACATATTTTGTAATGTTTGGAAAAAAAATATGCATCTGATGAGAAAATAAGTAAGAAAATTGAGGTAAATGTTTATAACAACAAACTTCAATAAAGAAAAAATAATTTCTTCAGCTGCCATTTTCTTAATAACCAACAGAAATATTTCCTTTGCCTTTGGTAGTTCTAACGTTGTACCCGTAATTTTCAGGCATCTGGAGAGTTGGGGGATCCTGGACCGACGGACAATTATGGTTGGGATTTTATTGACTGTATCAGTTACACTTGCCGCTCCCAAACGACAAAAAAAACGTAGAAAAATAATTGCTAATAGCCAATTATGTAATTGTTTTAAAACTTCATTTCTCATGTCATTAAATTATTTGAATTTTTTTAATTATAATTATTATTATTATTTTGAAATTTGCATGATACCTACCTTTAAACAAAATGTCAAGGTAGCCATCTGATTTTTTTGACTCGTTTTGACTCCTTTTTCAACAAAATAGAACAAGACAAAGTTTACTGTCGTGAAATTTGCGTTGTTGACCGGGTTTTTGTACCTTCATCACGTAGACTATTTATACGCGTGCGTCAAATATGATAATGAAACAAAAATTCAATCAATTTAATTTATTGACTTTCTATTTTGTAGATAAGGTTAATAGTTAAGACTACAAACTATTAGGCGATAGACTTAAGCATACATGTATGTTCAAAACACCGTAGCGTCAATTATATGCACGACCATTAATATTTATAGACATCTACTTTCTGGCGGGAAATTCAAATATTTATTCTGTTGTCTCCACATAAATATTACTATTATTATTTACTGTTCTTATCAAATTGAAATATTATTGTAATATAATGATATAATTCTATAATTTCTAGTGCTAACTTTTTGGCTTTGGTGAAGGGAATAAGGGATTATGAAAGGAGAAAGGGCGTTTAGTAGCGTGTGTATGGGCGAAGGAATAAGTGAGAGTGAAGGGGTTTGTAGAAAGTGTGGTAATTGATAAAAAATTGTCAAAACTGGGAGAGGGCTTTTAAGGTTAGGAACGGGGTCGGGAAAAGTGACGTGTTCCAGGCGGGGAGAGTGACGAATGAGTGTGAAGGGTGGATGAGTGTGAAGGGTGGATGAGTGTGAAGGGTGGATGAGTGAGAAGGGAGTGTTCTGAGTGTAGTGAGTTACAGTGAGAGTGTGAATTTGAGTGATTTTTGGGGATATAAGGGTTAAGATTACGATAGGCAAGGCGGAGCGAGGGGATGGAAAAAGGCGACTTGGAAAACCATATACTCGGTAGGCATGCCGGTCGTGCGAAGTCCAGAAATGACAGATAGAGTGCGACAGGAGACCGACACAAACGTGAGGCCGCTCGTGAACAGCGAAGCGAGCTGTAATAGGAATAATGAGGAAGGAAGCAGTGACGAGGGAGAGCTGTTTGAACGGGAAGGAATTTTTCGATAGGTGGCGGCAACTAATGACGACCAGTAACGAAGGGGAGAAGTCAGGGGATAACAAAAGGGTAAAAGAGAGGAGGTAGACGAGGAACGGGAAACAGATAAAACAGCAAAGGAGGTCAGACAGAGAACAACACCAGAAAGAGCTCAGGGGATAGTACGTTAGAAGCGCTCATCAAAGGGTTCAAAGAGGAATTATGCAAGGGTTTAGACAGAATGAGAACACAGGGGGAAAAAGTAAGGGAGGAAGTAAAAAGAGTGAGAGAGAAGTGAGAGGAATGGGATGCTCTTTGGAAGGCCGAGAAAGAGGAGGTATGGATGAAACTAGAGAGGGTGGGGGGATAGGGGAGGGAGGATATATAGGAGGGGGAGAGTGAGAGAGTACGGAGAGATGGAGGGAGAGAGGGGGTAAAATAAGCTTGCTCGAGGAGAGGGTTAGGAAATTAGAGGGAGTGAAAATAAAGAGAAGGAGGGAGTAGGAGACGTAGCAAAAGGGTCCGATACAAAAATGCGAAAGGAAAATGAGAGAATGCGCGCACGGTTAAATGAAATAGAAGCAAAACTGGAAGAGGAAGAAAAAGCGAAAAGAAAGCGGAATGTAGTAATTAAGGGAATGAAAGTAAAAAGCGAATCAGGAAATGAAGAAGTGGAGAAGCTGATGAACGAAATCAGGAGCACAAGTGAGCGTGGAGCCGGTAAAGGTATTGAGGAAAAATACAGAAGAGAAAGCAAGTGTGCTCATAGCAAACGTAGGAAGCAAGGAAGAAAAGAGAGAAATTATGGAGAAGAGAAAGGTCCTGAAAGGAGTGAAATAATTAAAGAGGACTTGACATGGAGAGAGAGAAAGAGGAAGAGGATGATCGAGCGGAGAGCATGGATAGAGAGGAGGCATGGGGGTAATGTCTGGATAGGGAGAGACAGATTATGGGTGAACGGGGTGGCATAAGTATGGAACGAAGAGAGAGAAGAGTTGAGAGCATAGGGAACAAGACAAGAGAGAACGGGAGAGAAAGATAATGAGAGAAGCAAGGAGGAGGCGAGGTTTTCGTTAGAGAAGAGAGACTGAGATTAGGAATGAGAAGGGGGAAGACAAAAGAAGGGGAGTGAGTGTGGCTTTCTGGGATACGTCAGGGATAAATAAACAAGAAGAAAATTTCGAACTAATCCAAGTCAAAGTTTCAACTTTTCAACATTATTCTGTAATACTAACATTTAATTATTAATTCATCCATTTCAAAAACAGGAAAGAACTATGAGTAATCGTAAATGCAAGACACCCGATTTCGGGAATTTTTCGAAAGAAAGCATGGCAATCGCTGTGAAAAAAGTTGTAGAAGAGGCATATTCCACTCGAGTTGCTGCCGAAGAACACAGCTTATCCAAATCCACTCTTGAACGGTAAGCCATTCTTTTTCATCAAAAAAATATGTTCAATCAATTTCATGTAATACATTGGAAATGAAATTCTTAAATCCAATACTCTAAGTTTAATTTTTTTATTTTACAGATATGTAAAGAAAGCTAAAAAAAAACATCGCCGAAAATAGATACATAAATGATTTACAGTGGCAACCCAATTGGGCTTGCCGTCGAATTTTCACTGACAAACCAGAAAAAGCCTTACGTGATTACATTTTCAAATGCACCGAAATGTGTTACGGAAAGTCAACACGAAATTTAAGGGAAATAGCGTATGAACTGGCCGTTAAGAAAAACATTAAGGTACATGAAAAATGGAAAGAAGAAAAGAAAGCCGGAATTGAAAGGATGCGCTCATTCATGGCCAGGGCAAATTTGACGCTGCGAACTCCAGAAGAATGCTCTCTTTCACGAATGACGTCTCTTAATCCTCACTCTGTTCAAATTTTTGTCAAGAATTTGACAAAAAATACATAGCGATGATGCTCGCTTGAAGGAACCAGCCCGTAATTGGAATCTCGATGAAACCTCAACTACAAAGGTTCAAAAACAAGGTAAGGTGGTTGCTCCATAAGGCGTAAGGCAGCTCAACATAGCCACAAGTGGCGAGAGAAAAACTCTCGTAATAATGTGTTGTTTTATCAGTGCTGCAGGAAATACCATTCCACCAGCCATGGTTTTTCCTGGAGTTCATTACAAAGAAACCATGTGTGTAGGAGCACCAGCTGGCACATTGGGTTTATCTCATCCAAGTGACTGTATGACAGCAGAATTATTTATTGATGTAATGAAACTCTTTATCAAGCACACACAGGCATCAATGGACAATCCTCAACTTGTGATTTTAGACAATCACGAATCTCATTTATCCATCGAAGTTCTTGACATCACTGTAGAAAATGGAGTGACTTTTCTGACTCTGCCATCTCACAGCTCTAACCACATGTAATGCAACCCTTAGATGTTGCAGTTTACGCACCATTTAAGAGATATTACGATGCAGCTCTTATATGACTTCTTGCAGAAAATCGCGGGGCCCCGTTTACAATCTATCATGTCGCTCGATGCGTCAATTCAGCCTTTAACAAAGCATTCACTCGCAGCAACATTCTGAAAGGATTTGAGAAACCAGGCATTTTTCCTTTCAACGAAAATGCTTTCTCTGAAAATGATTTCGCAGGCTGCACAGTTACTGATCGCGAGGATCCTGGAACTGATACTTTGGGAGAAACTCCAAGAGAATCGAGTAATTCAGCATCTTCATCGAGTTCTACATTCATTGCTTCTTCATCAAGTCTCGAAGTCACTTCTGCAGTTTCAGTCTCTGCTGCCCCAAATGACTCTCCAAATATCAGAAGAGTAACTCGTGCACCTCGAGAATTATTAAAAAATTCTGATGAATTTTTTGGTTATCCAAAAGCAGATCCTCGGAAAAAGACACAGCGTCGATATAAAAAGACCAGTACCATTGCCACTGATGTTTCAGAGTGAGAAAAAGTTCGAGAAAAAGCATAAAAATAGCATAAAAAAAAGAGCCACAGAGAACGGAAGAGCTGATGAAGAAGCAGGCCCAACAATAAAGCGTCGAAATACTCGAGCTAAATAAGGATTTTCTCTGTAAAATTGTCTCGATCTCGTTTCTTATGTAAAAAAAAATATTATATACAAATAATAGATACATTTTGAAAAATAAATAAATAAAGCTTGAATATAAGTTGTTCTATGACAATTACTGAACTACACACACATATACGCGCGGGCGCACGCACGCACGCACACATTATATAATCCCTAGGTTATGCAACAGACATTAACATTAACCGGAAACGTGAAAAACAAACGTTATTACTCTTTATATTCAAGAATTGTTATACAATTTGTAGTTGCCCCACTATGCCCCACACATGGGATACTACAGTGGGGCACCGGACGAATTACACTTTTTTTATTGATTGCGATAACAAAATCCTTGTTCAAAATTGCAAAACTGTGAAGGTGCCAACATGTAGGCAACACTTAGAATTACGGATTAACATGCTAACTTCAAAGATACAATGGATAGAAAAAATATTAAAAATTAATTTTTAAAAAGTGTCCCACTGTTCCCCATTCTCTCCTACTTCCATTAATGAAAATAATGAGAGCGACCATGAAACTCCTGTTCATGACGAAATTCTATCCGAATCTGAAGAAGAGGAGAATACCGAAAGCAATGACTCACGTGAAAGCAATGGCAGTGACTCCTAAAGGTTTTTAATAGTGAAGCTGTTGAAAGCAATGTTACTTAAACATATATAATAATTTTTAATATTACATATTTTCAAGTTCCTCAATTGCTCAAATTTTTAAAATATAAATTTTAGTTTCATGCAGACTGAAAAGTATGAATAGTTAAAGATGAAGGAAAAGATAAAGATTTAAATAATTTAAGATTTCAAGATTTATAACCATGGCAATTGAATATGTCCAATGTACGTTGAAATAGTTTCATTAAAGTAGAGCATAAGAAGCTGGTGATGAATATATAGATTCAAAATATATCGATAAATATTCTATTAGCTTTATAAAGATGCCAAACAATATTTTGTAAGTCTAAAAAGAAAGGTTCAATTGCTCAAGTTCTTATAATATAGATTATAGTTTCATGCAGATTTGAAAGTATTAATAAATAAAGATAAAAAATATAAAGATATAAATAATGAGTTTTTAAGATTTATAAACATGGCATTATGTCAAACGTACATTTGAATAGTTTCATTAATGCGCAGTAGCGCGAGCCAAAAAACCCCTTTTTCGGGTAGTAGATTCTAATAGTGGGTGAAAGTTAGTAACATAATAGTATTTTAAACAATATAATAATATCTCAATAATTTCTGTTCAGTGTATGGACTCAAAATTTTGAATTTTACAAAATTTTAAACAAATTACCCATAGGGCAAAAAATTATTCTTATAAAATTTTTATAAAATTTATATTTAATATTTTTATAAAAATTTTTATAGGTACAGTTCTTAGTAGTTAATAATAATAATAATAATAATAATAATAATATAAAATTATAAATTGAAAAACCAAATTTATGCTCAAGTTAGAATTTTCTTAGAATACGCAAAACAACAATTGAGGGGACGCCAACGAAAAGGGCTTACTATATAGCCGAAATCGCGCGCATAACTATTGACCGCCAGGCTGCTTTCAAAATAAAGTACAAAAAAGATGCGCCATGAAATTTTTTACAAGTATCAATGTCCAAAATCCAAATTCTAGATATATATTAAAAACAGCCTGACGGTCAATAGTTATTCGCGTGATTTCGGCTATAAGCCCTTTTCGTTGGCGACCCCTCAATTTTGGATCGTATCGTAAAACAGGGCCAAGCGGCGCTGTTGGTGTAAAGCGGCTCACCCGCAACGTTATTCTTCAAAATTAATTGTCTCTTTCTCTGAACAACAAATGTTATGATTAGCGTTTGTTTTATTATTCACAATTCTTAAACTTTATTTTAAAGCTTGTTTGGTGCAGTTTCATTAGTTATAACAAATAAAAAACATTCGTATACAATTTTGAGTTTTGGAAATTTGGTTAGATTGAAATATATTATTGAAATATTTTGCTTCCTCATATGGAAAGTTTTTTAACGATGAAAATTTTCGAACTTCATTTTCTGACATATCTTGACATAATTCGACGTCAGGAGTTCGAAATTGAGGTTTTTAAAAAATGTCCGCGCACGCGCGTGTGTTAACAATACTTAATCTATGATAACTCGAAAACAAGTAGAGCTAGGGTCATGCAATTTTGAGGGATTGTAGTCCTAAACAATGACCATTATTTGTCAAGTTTAGAGTCGGATTAGACGAGAGTAAATTTTTTTTCGTTTCTATATTTTTCTCAAAAATCGTTTTAGATGTGAATTTTTTTGAAATTTTGATTATACTACGGAAAACAAAATTTTATACGTAGATTTCAATGAAATACATAGTTTTTTAACAAAAAAAGTTTGAGGTTCATTCATTAAATATCGTGAGAATGGCAAAAATGAATTTAAAAAATCCGAAATTTTCAGAATTTTATCACAGTATTGGCAGTAATGCCAGGCTCTGTAACCCAAATTTTTTCAAACAGGGTGTGGTATTTAATTGATATAATTCAATAGAATGTTTATAGCTACCTCCACTTACAAACTTTCATCTTTAAGAATTTTTGAAGTTTTTAATTTTTCGTTTGTAAGTATTTTTTTTTAAATATTAGGAATATAGCAATATCACAAGTACCAAACTTGTTTATTTTGACAACATGAATCGACTGATGTATTTAGAAGCACTCTATGGCCAAATGAAGTTATATGTACAAATTTGTAAATTTTTCTAACGTTTGTAAGAGAAAAACTTTCTTAATTTTGGGAATATGCCAATGTTGTATTACTAAATTTATTCGTTATGATGAGGCCAATCGAATGATGTATTTAACAGGCCTATGTGACAAAATAAAATCATGATGTATACGGATTTGTCAATTTGTTCAACGTTTAAAGGATCAAAAATTTTCAATTTTTGAAATGTACCACTATTTCAAGTATAAAATTTGTTCGCGTTAATGAAATGAATCTATTGAACTATATAAAAATCTTCTATGACCTATGAAAAATAAACAATAATAAGCAATAAGAAACTATAAATAATAAAAAACGCAGGCGAAATCGCCTTTTCCATCCCCTCCGACTTCTTTTACAGTCCACAGTACTCTTCTAATAGCAGCCTTTATCTCCTTCAATAATGTAAATATATTGAAGAATATTATACACTAAAATAATCTGAATAAGAGTTTCATTTTCACTTACTTATCACTTGTCCGTACCATAGGTGCACCGATTTTAAACTTGTAAATACTAAAAAGGGCAATTTCAGAAACGCCACGAATAGTATTTCACTATTTTTATCAAGGAGACTGATAAAAACTAATATTTATGTATAAATAAAAATCATCTAGTGTGTCCAAATCTCTAACCAACAAGTTTATTTATTGAAATCTAACCTAGTTCATTCATTCCATGGACATATGAAAATAGAAGGACCCAGCAGACAGTTGCAGAGTCAGGGATGAGATGTGACGCTTCACTGGAGGTTTTTTTTACGCATAATATGTATTTTACGTCGTGTAGAAAACCATGTATAGGCCAAAGCAAGAACGTATATAATAAGGACAGTAAACTCGAGTGGAGGGGTAAAGCCGCCGAGGTTGAGACGACAGCGCCTAGTATGTGGCCACTCCATCGTTGCATAGTTTGTACCAGGCCCACCAAGCCTCAATGAATTTGCCTGTTACAAAGTCTTGGCTACGAAGTACCGGTACACGACCGCCGGTGGCACCACATCTGCCACACTAATAAAAACATTTTGTCAGTGATAAGCACGGTACGTCTGCGTGACATTGTAATTTAACGGCACGCGTCATAATCTGTACCGAATAAAACATTTCATTTCAAAATGATCTTGATAAACAGTTTTAATTTTTGATTTTTTAAAAGCTATTTTAAAAACAAAAGAATTCCCGCACGCCGAAAGCCATAGTATAAATCAGACCTGCCCAACGAGGGGAAATTCCCTACGAAACCATATGGAGCGCTGCCACTTCCAGTTCTTCCGAAGAGCTAG
>JAUMHM010109687.1:0-21652 GCA_032362435.1 Melikaiella ostensackeni
ATCCTAAAAAAGTATAATTAATTTGCAATCGAAAGACATGCAGCTTGGCCACCCGCGTTTAATAAAAATGTTTTTAAAAATTTCTTGTTTGCGGAATTTTCAAATTTTCTTGAGTTTCAATTTTTTTTACATACCTGGAGGTCAAGAAAGTCTTCCCAATATTTTGCGGATTTTTGTCAATTATTTTCTAAGAGATAATTCCTATATAATTCACCTCTGCTTTCGGAAAAAATTCTTAACACCTTTGTCAACAGGAAAAGAATGTTTTCGGGTACTTGAAAACACTAGCAAAAAAATCGCTGAAATCCAGGAATAAAAACTGGAAATACAGTGAATTTAAAATTTTTTTATTTTGGTATTTAATATGCCTAATATGTGTAGGCTTTTTCGGCATAGAAATACACTTGGAAATAAATCGACAAGACTCAGGAATCGAAATAAGAATTACAGCAAATTTTTGAAATTTGGTTTTTAATAAAATTACTTTCTTCATTTGTGGTTTAAAATTTTTTTCAAGCATGTTTGCAGTTTTTGAGCATAGCAATACACCAGAAAAAAGCGAAAATATTTCTACTAAAAACCAAATAATAAAGTTTGAAAATTTGCTGTAATTCCAATGTCGACTCATGGGTCTTGTCGATTTTTTGTCGAGGGTATTTCTATGCTAAAAAAGCCTACACATGCTCAGAAAAAGGTTCAAGTCACAAGTTATAAAAATAATTAATTAAATAACAAAATAACAATTTAAAAAATTCGCTGTAACCAAGCTGCGTGTCTATCGATTCCAAATTAATTAAACTTTTTTAGTATCCCAATACACTACTTTTTCGGGTTGTATCGATTTGGAATTACAGAATTTTAATTTTTGACCCTCCTTAATACATATGTATGTGTAGTGGCAGTATAGAAATAATGGTAAACGTTTCGGTCAATATTCCCGCTGAAGAGAATGCTGAAAGAAAGTAAGCCGGAAAATTCGTCAGGTCCAGGCAAAATGTTTCTAATTTTTTTTGCCGTCCACTATTGTGCCCAGGCACGTTGTGCCGCACATGGTTGAACTCACGTACGCGGTACACTACATAGCCCCATGCTACTTACACTCTCAAACATATCATTTGCATACTTTCTATCTGTGAGGTATCCGGATATTCGGTACAGCGAACTCACGCCGGCGGTAGAGCAACTAATTTTTCCTTGACTTTCCCCGACGTCTCGCACCCCTCATTTTGCCCCAAGCTACTCGCTGCATTGTCGCCTCTATACCTATTTTCCCTCTACGGTGTGACTGTTACCAGATGTTATACAGACGTTGGTCATAAAGGGCAATATACGTGTGTATATCAACTTTTAGTTGCGAGGGGGAGTAATTGAAATGGTGTATATTGACTTGCGTACTAAGATTTGATAGATGGCGCTCAATGAACCATGGCCGCCGGTTTGAATCTTGGCGCAAACAAAACTTGAATAATAGACGCAAAACTGATCGAATTCTGATTACTTTAAATGCCGTTGATAAGACTCAATTAATTTCGGAGGTTTTAATGAGATTTTAACAATTCTTGAGGAATTGTTGGCTTAAAAGAACGGTTATTGTCTGCCCACTTTCTTGTTGGTAAAATGAGAATAATAATATAAGAAATGCGTATTACTTATATTCATGCGTAGAAATGAATCAGCAAACTAGAGGAAGCTTGAGTGTACTAGAAATAGGTAATGTGTGATCTAGATTGTGAGTAGACAGTAAAGAGCGGAAGAGCTGAAAGTCGCTAGATTTCTAAGGATTTCGGCGCCAAGTTGTCGTGGCGGGAACCTTTGGAGGTGCGAGCTCGATACTCATAATATGTCATAGAGTTAATGGAGTTTCGAATCATGAGACCGTTCGCGGGTTAAACTAATTTATAATTAAAACAATGTTTCCCAAATAAAATTGAGAATTCTGATTTCTCTTCGAGAATGTGTGTTCAAATACTACAAACAAAAAGACTGCCGAAACTGTGAACTATTTGCGAACAATCAACAAAAGAATAATAATTCAAACTCGAATAAATATTGAATCTTCTTTTAAATTCTGTGTTGATTATTCGTGTTGAAACACCTTTTCGCGGCTCTTGATTTTCATTTAAGTGAATCGACGGAAGGACTAACTCAAAAAATGAATGGCAGCCAAGCTGAGGATTCTCTGAGGGAAGTAACTTCGATTCGAGCGCCGTTGGCCATTACAATTGGCGCAGTAGGTAGGACATTTCCGTTGTGCCGTTTGAACAGTGGGTCATTGAGACAGGAATTAAACTAAAGTTCAAGGTCACCGTTTTACCAGAACTGGACATCTCTGCTAATTGTCAAATTCAAATTCCCAAGATGACATGCCGTTAAAAATTGAAGAAAGAGAATTGATCAATCTAATATTGGATTCAACTTCTTTAATTTGGCACCCATCAGCTTGGAGGAATTGGCAAGAATTTACTCGAATTGTTAGATCATCTGTAAACTCCGGATAACCCGGGGATGTAAGTATAGTAGTTTTCGGGCCCGAAAATGTACATGAAATCTGATGGAGGGTAAAACCACCCATTGTTCCTGATTTTCTGCACTCTTGGTGGGTACCGGCACCACTGGACGGCTCGTGAAGGGTGACGCATCGAGGGACCGAAATATGTCTGGCATCCCCGGCTAAGGACTTACTGGAACTCTGGAGGAGGACCTTTTGGGAAAATCTGCAAAGAAACTCTCCGTAGTGAAATGCAGTGTACAGTGAAGCTTATTTGGCTGAAGAAATATAGTGAAGTGGAAAATAAGGTTTTAATTGAATTAATTGAATGCTGAATGATAAGCGAGCCTCAATTACTCTAGAGCCGAACAACACGTAATGAGTCTGAAAATGTATTTGTTGTGAATTCAGGTTTCAAAGAATCAACTTTTAATAATAAGTTTATTTGATTAAATATTGATATTTTTCACTTCTTAAATGACAATAAAATTGAGATTTTGATACTTATTCTACTTATTATTTGAAATTCCTCATTATAAATCTTTAATTTAATTATTTGACTCATATGTAGTGGCTTACGAATATGAATAACACCACAATTCCAGGCTTATTAAATTCTAAAAATAAAATAAAATAATATAAATATAATAACTTACCTGGTTATTTAGTAAAATACAAATTAAGGAGTCAATTATTTTTAATAATAAATGAACCTTAAAGCCTGAAATATGAATTAAGATGCCAAAAACTAGGAGCGCAACAAAAGGCTAGGGTAAGCGTTCCTTGGCAGCAAGGAATTCGCGAACTCTCTGTAGAAATTATAATGAAGTTGTCATCGCGGGAATCCGAATCCTCCGTTTACAATTTATAAACAGCCGAGACTCCCGCTCGATGATAATATCGTAAATGACCGGAGGATAATTGAGGGCTTACCTGATTTGTCATGAATAGTTCGCGCATCTCGTGCCAGTACCAGTTCTGCACGAACTATGATCTCAGAAGATATTTTGGTGAATCCAGTTTCTGATCGCGAATTAGTCAGGCATGAAACCTCTATTTATGATTATTTTCAGAGAAATAGCTCCAGCTCATTAGTTACGGAAATTCAAAACCCACAAAGAATTTCGAAAGTCGTGTGAGGTGTAATTCCAGAACTCAATGGAAAAAATATACCGACTCGAATGTTCATCGAGCACTGTCAGGCTGCAGGGAATATAATTAGGCCCTGTAATTTGCCTCATTTGACGTTATTGGTCAAAACTAAAATTACTGGAGAAGCTAGAACTTACATACAGGACAAGCCGCGAATCGAGTTGGATGATATTCTTGAAATTTTGAGTCAAATATATTCACGGCACGAAAATGTGAGTCAGCTTGCTCAAGTACTATCAGCTATGAGAAAACAATCTATTGAGACCATAATCGAATATAGGGCTCGAGCTGGATAGACCTTGAACTGATTAATTATTCAGGTATTAGAAAATACCCCCGATATTAAAGGAATAGAATTCCGCGAATCCTATGAGATTACCCCAATAGCTAACTTCTTGAGAGGATTGGATCAGGAAATTCACCTGCAAATCCACAAAGAAAAATTCGATACGTCAGATCAAGCAATAGCCATGGCAAATCGGGTTAGCCTTCAATTGGAATGTTGGGATTTGGTTCACGAGAAATCTGAAAATCAAGATTTTGAAGAGTTAAGTAGCAATTCGTACAAAACTGTAAATCGGAAAAGAGTAGCACATGTTATCGCAGAAGAAGAGACAAGTAAGTTTGTAAGAAGAGAGAGACAGTTGATTGAGTGTTTCTTGTGTGAAGAGTTGGGACACACTAAACGAAATTGTCCCAATACACAAACCAGGGAAAATATTGAGAGAGAAAAGAGAGTGATATGTCACTATTGCCAGCAAAATGAGCATAGGGTTAGTGATTGTTGAATAAAAAGAAAACATCATCAAGAAATTGGCAGATTAAAGTTTAACAAAAATCAGAATCAAGAAAATGGTGGGAAACGAATAGAATTGCAGGAGTTTGGGGAAGGGTCAAATAGTAATTTAGAAAGAGCTACCAACAAGAGAGCCATATTAGATTGAAAAAAGGAAAAGGCCAAATTTTTAACTGACACGGGGTCTAGCGTAAACCTCATCAAGGAGGATGCTCTGGATAAAAAGTGTACAGTAAACAGAGATGAGATTTTTTAATTTGATCGGAGTAGGATCAAATATAATCAAGACCAAAAAGGGAAATAATAGTGACTATGTAAGGAGTTCAGAAATCTTTAAGTTAGTTCCCAATACATTTCCGATACCTTAGGACGGAATTATTGGAATCACTTTTTGAAACTCCGCAGGGCTATTTTTAATCTTCCTGAAAGAACAGTACAGTCTGGAAATGACAAATTTCCTCTTGTTGAGTATTTTACAGATAATGTCCCTGCTGGGGAATAGGTCTTAGTAGAGGTGCCTCTCAGGAGAACGAGACTCAAGGAGGGGTACATAAGACGGAGAAATTGTGGGCCAGGGATATTTATTGGAGAGTCATTGGTGACGGTCAATAAGAGCAAGGCTAAGATCTATATGATCAACTCGACTGCCCAAAATATTGATATAACGATGCCCAAATGATACAAATCATGATGACCCAAATCAAATAAAAAAAGGGAGTCTTCTCCCTATCCCTTTTGAGTACGTGAACCAATCTTATCTCCCTGGTGATAAACTTGGTGCCACCAATATTTCCACGGACAAGATTGTTTCTAAGAAGGCTGATTCGAAGGGAAACAGGAAATGGAGGATCGTAATAGACTATCGAACGCTAAGTGAGCGCACTGCAGAAGGTGCCTACCTCTTACCGAACATAACCGACATCTTAGACCAGCTAAGAGGGGGGGGGGGCACAGTATTTTTTAATTATGGATTTAGCACAGGAGTTTCGTCAAATTCCCATGGATGATGATTAAATTGAGAAACAGCTTCTACAAATCCATACGATCATTTAAAACATACGAGAATGCCTTTCGGGCTGTAAAACACCCCGGTGACATTTCAAAGAGTTATGAACAAAGTTCTCTTAGGATCGCAAGGGATAGAGATGTTTGTTTACATGGATGAGATATTCACCTATGTCACTTCTTTAGATGATCATACTCAAAAATTAAGACAACTTTTAAAACGACTACAAAAGGCAGGGCTAACTCCTCAGCCTGAAAAATGCCATTTCTTAAGGAAAAAGGTAGCTGATCTCGGACATTTCATCACTCGGGAAGGTGTGAAACCTGAGCCACGAAAAATTAATGCTGTAAAAGATTTTCCAGTTCCAAAAAATGCAAAGAATGTCAAACAATCCCTGGGACTAATTGGTTATTATACAAGATTTATCCCTGATTTCTCAAAACTGGCGAAACCCTAAACTCATCTACTAGAAGACAAACTTCAATTTATTTGGACGGAGGCTGAAGAAACAGCTTTCGTGATCCTGAGATATTATCTTTTCGGAACCCTTCAACCAGTATCCTGATTCTACCAGACCCTTCCTATTAACTACCGATGCTTCTAACTATGCATTAGCTGTAATACTTAGTCAAGGAGAAATTGGAAAAGATTTGCCGATAGCCTTTGCCTCAAGGACCTTGAACAAAGCTGAACTGAATTATTCTACTATAGAAACAGAATTGTTGGCATCAGTGTTCTGCATCAGACATTTTAGACCACACTTGTATGGTAGGCGTCCTACGCTAATTATTGACCATCGTCCTCTAGTATGATTGTTTGGTTCAAGAGATCCGGACAAGTGAATAGTAACGCAGATGCGCTGTCAAGAAATCCAGTCAATGTTATGGACAATTGTCAACCCCTTAAACTCATAAATGAAAAACTTGTTCCGATTACTGCAGGTCGCGAACTGTCTTCTGCGTTTCTGTTCAAGAAAAGGGAGAGATGAATCCTGACATTGGAGAAATGAGTTGGGCAGAGACTCTATGTGAAATGTTTGAGGGTAAAGGCGTTCTGAATCCCGCCGACGCGCTAGCTGGTTGAAATGAGGTATGTATGCCTGAGGGATTCCAGAGCGGTGTAAAGATGGCTCAGATTCTTTGTTTGACAGAAAATTGTATAACATATAGTAGAGATAAACTGTACTTTGGAAAGGGACACATAGTTCATTTCATCTTAGCTGATGGATCCTTACAATCTGAAGTCAGTAGGGATCTGGGAGAGAATGGTTTATTTTCCTCAGCGGAATTAAAGAAAGAAAATTCCAATCTCAGAGAAGCTGTAGTTTTTCCTAGAAAGAGAAGATATATCTTTGGATTGGTAGTCAAGAATAAACAGTCTGAATAGTTTTTCTTGAATACCTTCTCCATTGCCATACTCGCTTTGAGGACAGCATTGGAAACCCTAGGGGTTACCAAAATAAAAATTTCAAAAAATGGAAACAATATTTTAGAGCTGAGTTGGGTCTCCATTGAACAAACAATTAAACAATGTTCAAAAGGATCAGGTCTACTAGTAATCATTTGTACTGGAGAAGCGATTCTCCCTAAGAAAAATGGGAGAGATGAAATCATTAGAAATTACCATGAATCTGTAGCTGGAGGGCACAAGGGTGCCTCGAAAACTGACTGGGCGATCAGGTTTAACTTTTACTGTGAAAAATATGTAAGAAGATTGTAGGCAAATGGTTGGGCAATGCAAAATTTGCCAAAGAAATAAGCTAGTTCGAAAAGGAACACGAATGCCTACGATCATAATAGATTTCCCAAAGAACCGTTCGAAAAAATCCAAATAGATTTAGTGGGACCACTTTCCGTCACCCCGAAAGGAAACACTTACGTCCTGACCATTCAGTGCAATTTTTCGAAGTATTCTGATGCACTTCCTTTCAAAGATACTGACTCTGTGACAATCGCTCGTGCACTCGTAGAGGAATTTATGGCCAGGTATGGAGCCCCCAAAACTATTCATACTGATCAAGGACGTAAATTGATTAGTAGAATAATCAAGACTCTCTGTCGAATTTTTAAAATTAAAATTAGGATCCGAGTGTGGAAGTAGAACAGCGTGCCAACGTGAATTTTCTTGTGAAACTTGGAAAACCCGCTACAGAAACGTATAATTCGTGAAAGAAAGTTAATAATGATGAGTGTCCATCCCGTACTCAAGCTTTCGATTAGTTTAAGAATTTTCAAGGAAGGAAGAGAAGTGCTTGAAGACGATTCGCGTCCCGGTCGTTCTCGCACATCGAAATGCAACGGCAATATCGAAAAAGTGAGAAACATTATTCGAACAAATTTACACGCGTAAAAAAGAAAAGACCAGAAATGTGGAAGAATGGCTCGTGGATACTTCACCAGGACAACGCGCCAGCATACCAGGCGCTGTCTGTCCAGAGGTTTTTGGCGAAGAACAAGATTCCCGTATTGGAGGACCCACCGTACTTACCTGACCTAGCCCCATGTGATTTTTTCCGTTTCCGAAGATCAAGTTTGAGCTAAAAGAAACAAGATTTGAGTCGGTGGATGCTGTGAAGGAAAAAGCGGCCTGGCCCATGAAAGTCCTCTCAGAAAAGGACTTGCATCATTGCTTGAGACAAAGCAAGATTCGTATAGAGCGGTATAGGAATCGAAATGGGGGTAACATTAAAGGGGATAACATGATTATTGAATAATTTGGTAATTAAATTTGTTAGAGCATCAGTTCGGTTATTTGATAGCCACACCTCTCATAAGATGGATATTAGGAGTAGACTGAAGGACACCTGAATATATGGTGAGAAAAGAAGCACAAAGGAACAAATTAAGTACTAGAGCGGGAAAGAGAGCATGGAAATTTGAAAGGGAAAGCTAAGTGAGGGGAATTAGCGAAAAAGTGTTTGAGGGAGAAAGAAGAAAGGAGAGAAAGGAAAGTACAATTAACGAAATGGGAATGTCGTCTATGATAAGCAAGTGCCTTGATTCTCTAATGTAGTCCGTACAGGAAGAAGAAAGAAGAGAATCCTTCACGAATAGAGATATAGGAGATGGGACTGGAGTGAAATTCATGAAGAAATTGAACAAAAAATCAGGGAAGACAATTGATAGAAAAATGAGAGATGATTAAGGAATAAAATTATAATAAATGGTATGAGATGAAAAGAAGAAGGAGTGCCAAAGTATTTAGCAAAGGGGTGAAGAGAGAGAAGATGGACAGGGATAGCAAAATTGAGATCGGAAAAGGAAGTCAGGAAAGGGTTGTATTGGGCAAAGAAGGAGAACAGAAAGTGCAGCATATGTAAATGGAAAGAGGAAACATTGAAATGAGAAAGAATGAAAGAGTGATTGTGAAAATAGCAAGGTTGAGGTATAAGAGAGGTGAAAGAAGAAGGAAACGGAAGTAGCTTAACAACGTAAAGATTTGTAAGTAATGCATATGTAATAGTATAAGTAGATTAAGATGCGTATGCGCTCTCGCTCGCTCACTCATTTGGTGTACGTCAAAAAAATTGCTGAATCACAAGAAATAAAAATAATGGATTTAGATATAAGAATTTATGTCAATAATTGTAAATAGTGATGATGAGGTAATTTTGAAAAATACCTTTTATCAGAAAGAGTTGTTGAAACATTATTTAATTATTTTTCTCGCTAGTTCAACACAGGTTGTAATTAAATGATGCAGCATAATTTAAGAAATTGAAAAAATAATAATATAAATAAATGTTATCAGCTCTGAAGGACCTTTCGGTTGAAGTTTCTTGAGGCTCAATTTTTTTTCAAATTCTTCTAATGCAAATTACTCATCCGGATATGGACCAAAAGATGAAACATTCTTCCTTCCCTTTCCATCTCTTCTTCCGTCTCCTTAAACAAGATAAAATTTCCGATTGTAGAAGAATACACTGCCTGCCTTTCTGATTTTCTAAGATAAAACATTCAGGATTAATAAAAATGAACATCGAGAAATGAAGAAACATGAAGACGGTAAAAATATGAATCATTAATTATCACAATCTGATTGTGATACGTGATTTAATTATAACTTTCGAGTGCTTTAAGGGAAAAATAAATTTTTAAGTAATATTCTGATAAATACATTCAATAATTCTTCATTCCAAAATTTTTTTGAACAGAAAATTTTGACATTTTGATTTGCTAAGAAATTAAGTGATTTCGTTTTGAATTTGGAGATTTGATCTTTTAGATTCAGTAAATAGATTTTTTATTTGGAGTCTTGGAAAAGTATCACAGGACGTATATTTATCAGAGCAGTTGAAGAATTATTTATTTTCTCTTAAGTTACTTATCGACGACATTCTTTTTAAATCTTTCAAGTATGGTTCACCTTTAATTTTTATAAAATTTCATTTTGAAATGATGTATTACAATAAGTCAAAATGTTCGAATGTCACAATAAGGTAACCTAAGTAGAGAGATTTGAATTCTCATTTATTCCATTTTACAAATTACACTGAGTGCATTATCAAAAAATAATAAATTATAAATTGACCAAGCTGTAAATTATACAGTTAAACACTTTAATTGTACAAAATCTAACAATTTCAAAGTTCACAATATCAAAATAGGCTAGGAAATCCCAAACTGCCGCCAAAAAAATTAAATATACGTATACATTAAAAAAAAATCTTTGACTGTAGTTTGCTTCCAGTCTTTATGTAAAGATTGATTTATGTCTCTTAAATGTAATAAAAATATTTTATCACGAATTTTTACTAGCTTGTACTGTAATTTATAATGTCGACATATTTAAGTCGTCAAAATTATATAACTTCTTAGAATATAATAATTCATATGACTTTATGAATTCTTTCTCCCTTATTTTTTACACCAAAAAAATCCTAAAGCAGTAATAAATTTTAGACATAAGAGCCGTAACTTTGTAAGTAAGTTTTGTTGAATAAACCATTTTTTTCTAAAAGCCGCATTATAAAATTTTCATGAATTTTGAGATTGACTGTAGAATTCTCATTAAAATACTTATATTCACAGTAGAATATTCATCAAAATTTTTCAAGAAATTCTCCATACGGCAGTTTCCATTATTTAGAGACGATGAAAACCATTACTCTGTTTTTTACGTTAATGGTTTTTCTGAATTCTATTGGTAAATATAATAATACATATATATACGATTTTAAGTGCCTTTCAAATTGCAGCATTTTATTTCCTTATCGAAATTCATCAGACTATGAACATTTTTTCATCCTATTGAAGAATTCGATGCGACGCGGCGTCGAAAATAAAGTCGTTTCCTATGTGAAAATATATTTTTTACTGTTCAATACATCTTGATAATATTTTGTTATTCCCAATTACTATTTGGCATAATTTCAGTTTTTCCCATCGGGCGCAATTAAAGCGCCGCATTGTAAAAATGAGGACATATGGTTATTCGTTGAGTAGAATTTGGGGAATATTCATGAACTTCGCCCTACTTCGACACTTGCATATTATTTTTAAACTGCCCTTAAAACTCTGTTTTCACTATGGCTTTAGGATATAGTTAACTACATATATTGCCTATTTTCCTATTATTGGCTAAAATCAGCGGCGGACTGGCTTGGGCTTCAGCGTGGTACTCCACCTGCGCACCCCTTAGTGCGGCGCCCCTTAGAGTACTAAGTTCGAAAACTTTGCTTCGAAATTTAGTTCAAAATGAACTAAACGTGGAATGTCACTGATGAATAATTGAAAAATAAAGGAAGTACTTTTTAAAAATGTTTTGCTAATCAGTTTTCATGTATAGCGAACCTCTTTCCACCTACGCCCCTAGGCGTCCAGTCCGCCGCTGGTTCAAATTCATATTCTAAGTAATTGAATTTTATCCATTTCTATTTCTTCTTACAGAATTAAGTTCACAGTTGTTTAAGAGGCAAAAATGGTTAAAAGTATTTCCTTCTGAGCCTGTTATTCGTGAAATTTGTTATTACGAAGATGAACCTTATGCGCTTCGTCCAATATCAGGATATGTTAAAGTGGGAGTAGATGGTTTTGGTTACATCAATGGAATAGTAATTAATGGTGTGCTTCGTCCAGTGTGTAATAGATCTGGAAGGATTGTAATAAATTTGAGTAGCAAAAAAAGTTATCCACTAATTCCAAACAGTTTACAAGGAGATGTTGCTTTCGGGCAGCCGCCTACTGGTAGGACAATTTATGTCGTATTTGAAAATTAATTCAGGTGAAAGAAATGTAAAACTAAAACACAATATCGATTGTGTGATCCGAAGTCGAATCACAAAATAACAAACAATTGACAATACATTAAAAAGTTAAGGTATCTGAAATTTCTGAAATTTTGTCAATGTCCTTGATACCTTCGTGAATTTTTCAGGTTGTTTTCAAATTCAATAAAAAAAAATATGTATAAGAATACAATTTTTTTTATTTCTTCCCGACCTTAGTCTTGTATGGAAGTTTCGTTTTTTGCTAAATACACTGAATGGCCTGACCAGTTCAATATAAATAATAATATTTTGAATGGCTGTCAGCAGTGCGGCACGGAAATCATCCTTTGGGGCACCAAAACTCTGATGTTTAGTGAAAAAAATAGAGCTTTGGGATTTTGGAAACACAAATGAAAGGATATCTGCAATATATTAATAATAATATATATTTTGGCCCTTTTGTTCAATAGTTGTCATGTGTTACCAAGATTTTTTGAGTATATTTCGATTATAAATGAATTTTTAGAAGAAATGGTCAATTGTATTTGTTCGTACAAACCAAATGACTGAATAAATTTTGTTTTGAAACAAAACCTTTACATTTGGAAAAAAGGTCGATAAAAATATGATCTCGCGTCACACTTCTTGACGAAAAAAGAGTGATCTGCTGCATTTTCTATCTTTGAATGCGTTCTTCATACTGATTTGGTCGTTAAATTATGTAAAATTATGTAGAATCGACAATCAAAATTTATAAAGTCTTGCGTTCAACTTATCTCCAAATTTAGAAAACTGCCCCCAAAAATTCGGGAAATAATCTGTACCAAGGAAACGAATGAATATTGCATGATTGCTGAGTAATTATAAAATATATTTATTTGTGGAATGAGAATTTCTGTCAAATGCTGAAAATACGAGATTCGTCGCTTGCGTTCATTTGTTATCAGATGCAATGTTGAATCCAAAAGCAGCGAGCTCCATTTTATATTTGAAAAATTCAACTATTCATTTTTTGTTCAAAGCATTTTTACTGTAATAAAATTAGATAAAAAAATTCGAAAAGGAGCTGCGTGCAAAGAAGTATTTTTGGGACCTGTGGCTGCATCTGATAAGAAATGAAGCAATAAGCGAGGAAAGTCTTATTTTTAACTTGGCATCAATTTCAATTCCACGACTAAACATTTTTTATGATTACTCAGAAATCACGTAATATTCATTCGCGTTCGATTGATACGATTTTTGTGATACTCCCACCTTTCTTACGTAAGATTTTATATTTTTACTCAATATATCAACAGTATATCAATTATTTTCTCTGTAAACAAGATTTCAAAAGAAATCAAAGGACTTTAAAAGATTTGAAAGATTTCTAGTAATTTAAAAGCATTTCAATACATTTCAAGGGATTTTAAGTATTACAAAGGACTACAAAGTATTTCAATGAATTACATAATTTCAACACAACTTAACAAGATTTTCAAAGCTTTTTAGAGATTTCATAAGATTTCAAGGAATTTCAAAACACTTTAAAGGATTACAATAGTTTTACTTATTTCGAACAATTTTAAAGAATTACGAGAGGTTTCACAGGTTTTAAGTGACTTAAAAAGATTTCAAGAATTAGAAGAAATTATCTAGTACAATTTCAGAGAAAGTCTCAACTTTTCAAGAGATACCGCAGTATTTTCATAAGTTTTGAAGGATGTCAGGGGAATTTGAATAGATTTCGAAGACTTTAAGGGATTTGAAGGAATTTGAAGGAATTCGAAGGAATTTCATAAGATTTTGAAAGATTTGCAAAGATTTCGAAGAATTTTCAGGGATTTCAAGAGATTTGAAGCGATTTTGCTGATTTCACGGTATTAAAAATGATTCTGAGATATTAGAAAAGATTCCAAAGTAAATCCACGGATTTTAAAGGATTCCGTAAGCTTGCAAAAGACTTAGCGAATGTAATTTAAAATATTTTAAGGGATTTCGAGAGATTCAGAAAGATTCCCACGATTACCAGTAAGTAAAATTTTATGAATTTTTGAATTCAAAAACCGAATACAAGGCATTAACAATTATTTTTCTTCTTTCGGTTGCCCAAGGACAATTTTCTTTTGCTCGGCTCAGATGATTCGATAAGTTTCTGCATCTTTACTCCACTTACGTGTATTGATATTCTTCTCGTTTTAAATATTAATATTTTTATATTTTCTGGAGTTGAAAAGTGCATCCTATGCCTTACATTTATTTTTTATTTTTACAACGCATAATGCGATTTTTCGTCGCATAATTTCGCATAATGATCAGTTGTTTAGCGCATAATCCAGACATTTTCAACGTCAGGAAATTAGATCAGCTTTTTTGTTTGTTGCATAAGTTCTACTAATGTTTCAAGATGGGGCTGAACCAACTTTAATTGCTTTCTGAAAAAGTTTTACCTTATAGCATCTTATAGCACATTATAGCACCTTATGTTTCCACATAATTATCTATTTTCCATCTGTTAAACAAAAAAACAACACGTCTGTTCGTTGCTAGGATCGTGAACTTGGGCTAGTAGATGTTTTGATTCACTAAATTGGATTTCTTTGATATTAAATGGAAGATTGAATTGGGCTTCAGCAATTTTGTTATTTCAGGATGATTACTGTGTAGTCATTCACAATTATAATTAACAAAAATCTAATTTTTCAAGAAAAATATCAGATATTGAAGGAAAACATAACATCCTCCTTAATTCTTAGTTACTACTTGGTATAATTTTAGTTTCTCCCATTAGGTATAATTGAGACGTTGCATATTGGGTCAAAAAATTGCCCCTTGATAAATTGATTTTCAGACCACAATTTTCATCCAATTTCAATTTTTCTATAATTGAAAGGTAACAACATTTCACGTGCAACATCAATTTTTGTTATCAGAAATAAATAATTGTTAGTTTTTTATTTGTTGAACACATTTTTTAAAAATTTTACTCTAGGCGAGCACCGGTTTTATCAAACATTTGTGTTCCAAGAATAATTGATGATTATTTAAATAAAATTGATCAAGAAATGTACTATGCAACTGTTTTGAGACGTACAAACTTGGTTTTTTTTTTCAACGTAATAAGATGTAAATAACTAATTTCCAAACTTTCAAGGTCATCCAGATGCCAATTTGCAATTGTTATGGCTTATAACCATTTTCTAAACAGATTTTTGATCATCTTATTCATTTATGAATGAAAAATTTCGCTCTTCCATGAGAAATGAACAGCCAATTATTTAGGAATGACTTCTTCCTATCAAGCGATAACAATGGTTGATTATTTAATCCAATGTCATCAACAATTATTGTTATTCTTATTTGCCTATTTTCATCATTCAAATGTTGCTCTTTTAACGTAATCAACTGGTAATAAATAATTTTAAAACTTTTTTTATACACTCGGATGATGATCAGCTATATTTACTGTTAATAACAATGTTATAAACAAATTTATTTCTTTGCATGTAGTTGTCAGAAAATTCCATAAAAAACAGAATCTTAGTTTACAAACGCATGAGACGAGAAAAATGTGCTTATAACATTGTTAATAACAAAACAATAATTGATCGTTATCCAAATCTCTAAAAATCTTTTGAAATTACTTATTAACATATGATTACGTTAAGGGAACAAAACTTGAATGTTGAAATATAGCCAAATAATGCATATGTTAATAAAGTTTGTTTAGATACTCAACAGTTATTATTGATTATAGCAAGGAATATCGATAGTAAGGAAACATTGTTAAATAATAATCCGTTAATTTCTCAAAGAAAAGCGGATTTCCTTGTTCATAAATGCATAATGTTATTTATATTTCATTACGTTGAAACAATCAAGTTCACCAATCGTTATATTTTAGGAATGTGACATTTTACTTAAAAAACATATTCGACATAAAAAGAATGGCATTCATGTAAATAAATTTGATATTATGTTGCTATCCGATAGAATGCAAATGATATCACAAGGTGATTTGAATAAATTAAATTTATAGCAAATGGCAATTCAGAAAAATCAAAATGACTTAAGGTACTAATTAGGGGAAATTAAAATTTGAGCAAATGATAATTCGAAAATATAAATGTATATGTCAAATGGTAATTCAGAAAAATAAACATTAAGGAATTTTGGGAACACTAATGAGAGGATGGCTGCAATATATCGGTAATAACACATATTCTGGCACTTTGGTTCAAAAATGCTAAAAATATGAGATTTGTCGCTTGTGCTCATTTTTTATCAGATGCAACGTAAAATCCAAAAGCAGGAAGTTCCATTTCGTTTTAAAAAATTTAAACATTAATTTTTTTCGTTCAAAACATTTTTTACTGTAATAAAATTAGATAAGAAAATTTCAAGAGGAACTGCGTGCAAAGAAGTATATATTTGGGACCTGACGTTGCATCTGATAAGAAATGAAGCAATAAGCCAGGAAAGTCGCATTTTTCACTTCGCAGAAATTACAATTTGACGACTAAACATATTTCATGATTACTCCAAAATCATGTGATATTTATTCGTGTTCTTGGTCCAGATTTAGGATTTGCTCTTGATTTTATGAATTTCACAACTTTGTCTGTACAATTTTTTATATTTCGTGATGAGTCGAACGCAAAGATTTCAGAATGATTATTTTGCTGGAAAAGTTTTGAACTTTAGAGTTAAATATCTTTTAAATTGTTTATTAAAATAACTTTAACATGTAAACGGTTTCATTGACAAATTTTCTGATATTTTGAACGGTTGTTATTTGAAAGTTATAGATTTGATTTCGGCATAGATATCTGCCTTTGAAGTGAAGTAGGCATTTTCAAAGGGTAAATACAAATGTACCCAAAATGTCCACGGGGAGTGTATAAACAATTTTTATAAACAAATTCTCTTATCTCGTGTTTTGGAACATAGAAAATTTGTCTTTACTGCGAGATCATTTTTTTCCATCTCAAGAATAATATGTCACAACAGAATGTCTTTCAAATACAATTGTTATTTTTATAAAAAAATTGCTTGTAAATAACAGTGATAAACCAATATCACAGTTTCGAACAGAGAAAATTTTTATTTCCAACAGTCATTTTTTCATCTGGAGAATGATAACCTGACAAAATGGCTTGCCATTCTAAAATATAATCATCATTGTTTTTAAAAATTCTTGTAAACTATTTCGCAGTTTAAACCTTCGATTTATTCCTTCTCGACAAAGCCTCTTGTCATTTTTATCTTAGGAATTATATTTCGCTGAAAGAACGAACTTCAGAAGATAAAAAAGGTTAGAACAGTTATTTTGTTCATAATAAGGATAAATACAACAATAATTATCACTATATGTTGACATGTTGAAAAATGGGCATTTTTGTGTGATAATGTTATTCTTTAGATGAAAAGAAGTGATTCTGCAGAAAAGAAAAATGTTCTATGTTCTTCTAAGTCAATTTATTAAAAAATAATTGTCAAGTCATTTCAATACTAGAAGATCGCAAAAATTGCTTTCAAAATTTTTGAAACATACAATATGATATTTCAAACTATAAGCAATAATTTGTCTACAAAAATAATAACTGTATGATTCCTATGTAAATAATTAAAAGATAAATAAAAACCGAACAAATAGCCTTGTATAGAATTATTATTATTATTATTATTACTATCGCATGTTGTTCTCTCAAACGATACATTCGTCCCTCAACACCGCTCCAACACGGGTCGCTGATCAGTCTTTCTAACAATCACCCCAGGTGAAAAGCTTCACAAAGCCATTACACTAATCCACTAACAAAATCTCTTCACGCGGACCCATTAGTATCCAAAATCTTTCGTTTTATGCATCACAGAAATTTCACAATATTTTTCAGTGTTTTCAAATATTCTTCAAGTGCAGTGGCCATTTGTCCTATTGACAACACAATTCACGATGAGTTTTTTATTTAGAGTAATTTATCTGCTGTAGAACATAAATTTCCCGAAGGCCTCAGTTCGTAGAGAGAACAGGTTTTCCAAATTTACGCAGCAAATTTCAAAAAGTATCGTCGATTAGAAAGAGAAGAGTTCTGTAAGAGTCTCAAATTTGATCTCAAGAGTTTTCTCGTAAACAGTCGCAAATGAACTGTGGGCGAGTCGGTTCGCTTTCCTAAAAAATACATTTAAAAATTCTATCAGCTTCTTTCACGCGTTTATTCTTCAATATTTTTCAGTGTTTTTAAATATTTTTTACGTGTAGTGAGCATTTCGCCTATTGTGCGTGAGTGAAAACTTTCTGGAAGTATGGGTCATTTTGGAAATGTATGGAAGCTTTAGGAAATTTTTGTGAACTCTTTGAAAAGTGATGGAAACTTCTGGAAATTCATGGAGAGTTTTGAAAATTTGTGGAGGCTTTTTGAAAATTTATGGATAGTTTTCGAATGTATGAAAGGTTTTGTGTTCCAGCGGAATAATATCTATTCCAGTTGGTAGTTTTCGCGATGACAAAAGTGGCTGTGCCATTTTTTGTGTCGCTTATTGTGAGCGCTGATCTCTTCATTCGTGTTTCCTTCTGACCGGATCAACTTCACTTGGGCTATGCCTTGCGGATTGGTTGTGTTTGGACTGTGTGAGTGCCGGATGGATCATGGTTGCCATGGTTGTTTTCTACTTGGCTCACCTCTCTCCTCTGATATGTTTTCCTAACTTTCAATTATTATTTATGAATTAACGAAATCTTTAACACACAAAAATGAAAATAACTTTTGTAACATAAACAATTGCAACCTAAAATTGTTTCTTGAAGGCGCTTAGATTTCTCCTTCAAAATTAATAGCAGCTACGAATGGATCTATTTTCGTCGATTTTATATAAAGCATTATAAAGGTTTGATGAATTTTAAGATTGACCTAATAAGTGATAAGAATAAAAGTTCGGTTGAAAACAGAATTTTTTAAAGAAACAATTTTTCATGTGTCAAAGTTTTTTATGAAACATAAATTTTTTTCCTTTAAACAAGAACATCAAGAATATGGTAATACATATTGCCATTTTTGAAAGTATAATTAGATATTTTTCCCAAGAGCATTAATCATCTTGACCTTCTCATTGTGTAATAATTAAATTACTTTTAGTCTCTCTAGATTGCACATTTGACCATTGGCGTAACTATAAAATATAAGGCGTATTTTTGCTTGCACAGTCTAGAATGACCTTGCAACGCTTTTTACCAAATTTTTCAAAATGATACGAGTTTAATAAATAATAGCTTCTTTTCTTGGGAGAAAAATTCTCTACAGCTTGACTCCATTCAATTTTTAATGAACAATAACTTATTATCATTAAATATTGTGATTTGTTTATAAAATAGTTTTTGAATGGAAAAATTTGATTAAAAAATGTATGTTCAAAAACATAATGAGGTCATGTTGTATAGAATCATTTTCTACAGAAAATGAGCTATGAATCATTAGAACCGTATCGTTTGTATAGGCCTCAAGACATCTAATATCAATTAACCAGCCTGAAAAAAAATCTTTTAAAAATACCTTAATTATGTTAATATTTTCATTGCGTAACAAGTAAGGTACTTTTAGCCCCTTCACATTTGCTGATTGGCATAATAAGAAACTCTCCAGCATTTTTATTATTTAAAAAAGATGAAGATTGTGACTCTCCTTCTGTCATTGCTGTTTTTCTTGACTCCATTGGTAAATATAATAACATATCTACGATTTTAAGTGCAGTGTATTATTTCATATTCGAAATTGTTTAAATTGAGAACCCTTTTTCTTTATATGGAAAAATTCGACATTGAAAAAGGCGTAGTTTCTGAATTATTATTTGGCATAACTTTCATTTTCCGAATTACCTCTTCGAAGCGTTCACATATGACCTCATGTTCTAGGGGGTAGGGAGGTGTTCCTTCAAAGAGTGACTTACGTGTATAAGCATATGAAAAATCGCGTGATTAGGAAATGAAGGTTTCCAAAATGTCATTTGTCATCGTGTATGTTAGTTCAAATTGACTATGTATGTTACTCACACAACTAAAGAAACTAAGAATGTGTTCCGTGTACGTATATTATTATAATAAATATAACCAGGAATTCTAAAGCACCTTCCATTAAATAAAATCAAGTTATTGTGATGTGTGCGTTATTCATTCATTATAAATAAAAATAGCTCTTAGCAAAGGACAAATGCATAAGTTAGAAAGAAAGGAGTGGTATTTAATGGCGCCATAAACTCCATCCGATCCCTATGGCTATTCGGAAGATCGCAAATTAGATCACATGATAATTAGAGTAAATGCAAATTATCGCAAATGGTGATTCGAAAAAATGAACTTCATGCCAAATACTAATCGGGTTATTTAAAATTCAGGAAAATGGTAATTTAGAAAAATTAAAATACTGCTAAATGGTATTTCAGAAAAATAAAAATTAGGGTAAATGGTAATTCAGTATAATGAAAATTATGACAAATACAAATTCAACCACGAACAGTTGCATTTTTCAACAAATATTTGAATCTTCAAGTCAAGAAGACGAATTTTTCAGATCACAGTTAAATTTTCAACCAAGAAAGAAGAATTTTTAACCAAGAACTTTTCTACCGAAAAAGATTTCTCTTCGACCAAAAGGGACGAATTTTCTATCCGAAAAGAAAAATTTTCAACGAAACAGTTGAATTTTCGAAAAAAGATGACTTTTTAACAAAATTGTCGAATTAAAAAAATAAAATTATCAACCAAACAGTTGCATCCACAGCCAAATAGTTGAACTCTCAAGCGAAAGGGACAAATTTTCAACAAAATAGTTGAATTTTTAATCAAGCAGTTGATTTTCGACCTGCAAAGATGAATTTGCAAATAACTGGTCGAATTATTGAAGAAAAAAGATTAAACTTCAACGAAAAGCAGCTGCGTTTTGAACCAAATTAGTTGAATTTTCAAGTCAAAAAGGCGAATTTTTCAGAAGTCAGTTAAATTTTTGAGCCAAAAGACGAATTTCCTATAACAAAGATGAATTTTCAAGCGAATAGTTGAATTTTCAACTAAAATAATGAATCTTCAACGAAGAGAGTGAATTTTTAACAAAGAAGTTTAGCTTTCAACCAAGTAGCCGAATTTCCAATCAAAAAATAATAATTCTCAACGAAAAATATAATAATTGATATTTGATCCAAAAAAATATACTAATTTCAAATCAAAAACAGTCGAATTGAACCAAAAAAGGTTAAATCACAACGAAAGATGTAATTTTCGATATTAAAAAAGAAAGACAAGATCTGAATTCAATCAAGAAAGACGATTTTCCAACAAAATAGTTAAACTCTCAACCAAAACAGAATTATTTTCAAACGAAAAGTCGCCCTCTTAACAGAAGAAATTCATCAAGAGACAAATTTCCAATCTAGAAAGATTTTCCATTCAAGAGAGAAAAAGAATATCGAACAAATTTTTGAATTTTTAAGTCAAGAAGACTAATTTTCCAGTGAAAAGTTGAATTTTTAATCCGAAAATATGAATTTTCAACTAAATAGTTGCATTTTGAACTAAAAACGAACAATTGTTAACCAAAAATGGAATGGTTAAATTTTCAGTAAAGAAAATTAATTTTAAACCAAAAAAATGAACTTTCGAAAAAATAGTTAAATCCTAAACCAATAAAATGAATTTCTAACAAAGTAGTTCAACTTTCGAGCAAGGAGTTGAATTTCCAACGAAAGAAAGATGAATTTTCAATTAAAAAATTATTACTTGTATTTTCGACTGAAAATGTTCCATTTTTAGCAAAAAATAGATTAGTTATAATTTCAGTCAAGAAAATTAATTTCCAACTGGAGAAAAAACAATAGATTTTTCAAAAATGGTTAAATCTTCAAGCGGATAGTAGAATTCATAGCCAAAGGAGATGAATTCTGAACGAAGAATATACTATAAATACTCGTGTATGATATGACCTACACGTTCTTTTGAGATGCCAATGGTGTTAACTAACTCACGCAATTTCACTT
>JAUMHM010109701.1:0-13317 GCA_032362435.1 Melikaiella ostensackeni
GAACAATTTGTTATATTTTGCAAATTTTTTAACGGCAATTTGTTGAGAAATGTTTAAAGTACCACCATGAATTTTTTTCAGATTTTTCATATTATTTTTTCAATAAAAATGTAACATTTTCTTAGTTGCATATCCCAAAAAAAGTAACTATCTATACTTTTTAGTTACTTTAATATTTTAGAAATATATATCCAAATTTAATTTTCACAAAACTTTATTCATAACTTTCGAGTGATAATTGTTATACTTCTTAATGAAAGTCGTAGGTTAGTCATGGCCCACATAATATTTCTAAAACAAGAAATGTTTTAGAAAATTTTTAATTTTAGCGTGGAAGGAAAATTTCAGCTTTCCTGCTTAGGCCTATAAATCTCTTTGGCCCTGAGAATTAATTACTTCTTTCTAAAAGTGTTTCTTTAAATTTACCTAGTTGCGACTTCCATCTTCTAGAAGATTTTCAATATTCTAAGACCAAACAGGAAATTGTTTAGAAGACATGGAATTTTCAACAAAATACATGAATTTTTAAATAGAAAAGAAAAATATCCAACCAAATAGTTGAATCTTTAGATAAGCAATATAAATTTCAAACCAAAAATGGATTGGTTAAATGTTCATCTGAAAAATGAAAGTCTAACCATAAAAAAATATTGAAAAAATAGTTCATTTTTCAACGAAAGAGATGAATTTTCAAGTAAAATGATGAATCTTGAGAAAACAAAAAAAAACTATTTAACAAAGTAGTTCAACTTTCAACCAAAAAAGATGAATTCCTAATGAAAAAGGTAATAGTTGAAATTTCAACCAAAATAGATTTTTATTTTGAATCAAATACAGTTGAACTCAAACAAAAAAAGACGAATTTTCAACAAGATAGGTGAATTTGAGACCAAAGAGATGAATTTTCAACCAAGAAGACAATTTTTATACCAGAAAAAACGAATTTTTAACAAAATACATGAATTCCTTTTTCAATTGAACAAAATAATTTTGAACGAAAAAAGATGAATTCTTAACAAAAAATGTAATAGTTGATATTTCAACCAGAAAACGATTTCTCAAGAAATAGTTGAATTCGCAGTCAAGACGGAAAAATAATCAACCAGATTGTTAAACTGTCAAGCTATAAAGGCGAATTCCCAACAAAAAAGTTGACTTTCAACCAAATAATAAAATTTCTTATGAAGAGTTCAATTCTCAATGAAAAATGTAATACTTTAAATTTCAACCATAAAAGACGAATTTTCAACAAAATAGTTTAATTTGAAACCAAAGAGATAAATTTGCAACCAAGAACGTAATCGTTTACCAAAAAAAAAAACAAATTTCAAACAAAATACATGAATTTTCAACTAAAAAAGATCAATTTTCAACCAAAAATGAGATAATTAACTTTTCATTGTAAAAATCAATTTTAAACGGAAAAAGATGAATCCTTAACGAAAAATGTAATAGTTGATATTCCAACAAAAAACAGTTTAATTTTAAATCAAAAAGAGTTATATTCAAACAAAAAAAGAATTTTCATCAAAATAGTTGAATTTTCAGTCAAGAGAGAAATCAAATCAAGCAGATTGTTAAAATTTCAAGCCAAAAAGGCGAGTTTTTAACAAAAAAGTTAATTTTCAAGTAAATAATAACATTTTTATCAAAAAAAAAATGAATTCTCAGTGAAAAATGTAATAGATGAAATTTGAACTAAAAAAAGACGAATTTTCAACAAGATTGTTTAATCTGGAACCAAAGAGATGAATTTTCAACAAGTTGCATGAATTTTTAGCTACAAAAAATAAATTTTGACAAAATAGTGCAATTTGAAACCAAAGAGATGAATTTTCGACCATGATGATTAATTTTTTTACCAAAAAGAGACGAATTTTTACAAAATATATGAATTCTCAACTAAAAAAGATCAACTTCCACCAAAAATGTCATAGTTAAATTTTCAAGAATAAATTATTTTTCAACGAAGAAAGATGATTCCTCAATTAAAAGTGTAATAGTTCATATATTTCAACCAAAAAAAAAAAATGAATTTCAAATCAAAAACAGTTTAATTCAACTAAAAAACTAATTTCCAATATAACAGTTGGATTCTTAACCGAATGGAATAATTTTCTTTTAAAATCGTTCAATTTCGAACAAAACAATTAAATTTTCAACCAAATAATGAAACTTTGAACCAAAAAAGATGATTTTTCTACTAAAATAATAGATAAAATAACTGGAGTTGTTAAATTTCCAGTTGAAAAAATTTATTATCAACCAAAGAGAAATGAATATTTAACTCTGAAATTGTTGTTTTATTTTTTTCTAAGTGTTTTTATAGATTTTAGAAAATTTTGAATCCCGAGGTGGGAGAAAAATTTCAATTTTCCTATATTAGGCTATAAATCACTATGGCTATCTGCAGCCACAATTTGAATAATGAAAATAAAAAAATAGTTGGAAAAGCACTAAAATTGATTGATTGTTGTAAAAAAGACTCATGAACTACATTTCGAAAATAACTAGAAAAGTAACGATTTTTATAGTTACTGTTACTGAAAAAAATGTAACTAGTTACCAATTCGTTACTTACTTACAAAAGTAATTTTGTTTCCACTATTGTTACCAAAAAAAGGAACTAGTTACAGTAACTAGTTAAAGGGAACTAGTTACTTCTCGTCACTGTTATTTGGCAGAATAAGAACAATTCTTTAAGATGAAGGACCAAAGTATATTCAATACATTTTCTTCTTACGTAAAGAATAATCCATTTCCAATCGAAAATGTCATTGAAAACAAGTTTAAGGATACATTAATCAAGTAATTAAGAATTTGAGCGAACATACCCGATGTGTCGGTTCGTAACCCCCGAATGTCCTCTTTGAGCCAGCTCGTAACCCAATGAAGAGCCAGTTCGTAACCGGCTTGTCAATGCAAGTGAATTCCGGATTATAGGCTATATTCAATTAATTTCACAATTTTTGAACTTTTGTTTGCAGGAGTTGATTTTTTGAGACTCGTCAAAGTTAACACTAACTGGCGTCAACAGCAAATTACGTCAAGTGCGTCAATTCGTATACTAACCTCAAAATTAATTCGAGAACTGTGAAATTCTAAATGACGCATTCATTATTTGTTTTTGATCAAAGGTGAAGGTTAATATACTGCTAATACTTCGGTGCCCGTTCGTAACCGACTCAGAAATTATTGTACATCGACGTAGAAAGCTACTTACTCAAATAATTGCACTCGAAACAAGATGAATGTTATCACTGTCCACTTGATTGCCACTTTTTTCATTCACAATACGCCGAGCTGTCAAATTTCGTGGAGTCATTTCAGTGCTAGTCTTTTAGTCAGCTGGTCCGAAAGTACATTGTGCCACAGTGGAGGGCAGAGAGCGACGTTTTTATTTTTTTTCGAATTGATAAACGCGAAATAATGCCTATCATCTCATATCAGTTTTGTATATTTTGATTTTTAATTTGAAAAGAAATTCACATCAGCCAACAGTTTCTACTGTATCATATGAAAAATCAATTGATATGCTTGCTGGGTTACGAACTGGTCGGGGGTTACAGACCGGGGCCTTTATAAGGGCCTTCTAAAAGCTCGCCAATTTAAGGAATTATTGCGAGTCAAGTTACGATGATTCAGTCCCCTTGAAAATTTGTGTGAACTACTCTGATCAACTTGCATAATTTTTCGACCCAATCAAGTCACCTATCACAGAAGCATCAGATTACATTTTTCATTACATTTGCAGTCCAACTGGGTCAGGAATTGAGACCCTCCCTAACTGCCCGCTCAAACTCTCTAACTGACCAGCCAATCTAATTACCCACCCAAGTTCTCTATCTGCCCACCTTATCTCCTCAATTTCCCCCCCCCCATTTCTCTTAGCCTCTTCAATTACCTGCTCAATCTTCCCAGCTGCCCGTCCCATCTTTCTAATTGCCAACTTAAGTTGATTGCCTGCCAGACTTCTCTAACTACCCGTTTTACTAACTGCTCACCAATCCTAATAGTCCACCCTACTTTCCCAACTGCCCACTGAACCTCCACAAATTTCCGATCAACCTAACCACCCGCTCCACTTCCTTTATTGACCAGGCCACCTAACTGCCCAGTTTTAATATTTAACTGCTCATCCTACCTCTCTAGTTGACCATCCTACCTAACTGCCCACCTAACCTCTCTAACCGCCCTTTCGGCTTCCCTAAATGCCCACTCATAATAACTTGCTCGTCCTACCTTCCTAACTGCTCATCCGACCTACCTGTCCGCCCAACGTCTCTAACAGTACTTTCAAACTCTTTGAACCATTGTCTTTTTTTCATAATTTGATGGAATAAAATCAAAATACATCAATTAACATACGCTATCAAGATACTAATATTCCTTACTATACCTTGATGAAAAAACCTTGACGGGGTGTAGGCGAAGCCACCTTGTAATAATATAATCCTAATTTCAACTTATTACTGATAGTTTGAATCGAATTCAATAAATTCTCAGCAATAAAGTTCAATTGTAACTGTAATGTATTACTTCATTACCAGAGAGCAGACGAGCCCAGTCTGCACCTGCGCACCGAGCCTAGGCTCGGCTCCCTCGCTGCGGAGAACCATCGCATGGGGGAAGTGGTGGGAGAGCGCGCGCGATCATTTGAATGTCAATGACTGTGATTAGCGGACACACCACTCTTCCCATGCTGCAGTTCTCCGCAGTGAGTGAGCCGAGCCTGGGCTCGGTGCGCAACTTCAAGCTGGGCTCGTCCGCTCTCTGTTTATTACTAAAACTTTACTAAAAGGTAATTAATACTTAGGTACACTCAGGTATTCAATACACTGAGGCAAAAGAAAAAGTGAGATGGAAAGGGGAAGAATGGGATGATACATGGAAAGGGAAGAAAGAGAAGGTTTTGGAGTAAATTTAAAAGTATAGAGGTAGGGGGTAGCACAGAAACGAAAAAGTGTGGGGCGAGTATTCATGAGAAGAATAAAAGGTTACGTTTGAGACTGAAGAAGGTTGAGAGAAAAATGAAAGAGGAAGAAAGGCCTCAGAGGAAAAAGAATATAATAATTAAAGGCATGAAAGTGGAAAATGAACAGGAAGAGGAAGAGATTGAAAACCTGGAGAGACACATTGGTGCACAAGTCACAGTGGAAGGCATAAGAGACTAGGAAGGAAGAAGGGAGGATAAGAAGGTACGTTTCTAGTGAAAGTGAGGAGAGGTATGAAGTTATGGATAAGAAGGAGTTTCTGAGAGGAAGAAATGAAGGAATCAAAGAAAAGTAATAAAGGTGATAGGATTAGGATTCGGAAGGACAATATATGCGTAAACGAAGAGGTCTGGATTTAGGGTGATGAATTAGGAGACCTGAGGGAGGGCAGGAAACGGAAAGTGAATCAGATGAGAAAAAGAAGAAGGTAATGAGAAAATAGGTGTTGAAGTGGTGTTTATAAGGAAAAAGAGAAATTGAATGCAAAAAAGAAAGGAAGAAAGGAGACAAATGCAAAACGAGAGACGTAAAAATAGCGTTTTCGAATGTTTCAGAGTTAAAAAACAAGGATAAAGAATTCCGGGGTGAATTGCAAAAGTGGGATGTGATGATAATAAGCGAAACATGGATGTATGAGAAGGAGTGGAAAGGCATAAAAAGAATGTAACTGAAAGGATATGTGTGAAAAATACAAGCAGTCAAAAAGGATCATGTTAAAGGGAGAGGTGTGTGTAGCAAGGTGTCAGGGATTAAGGAAGAAAATGGTGGTAAAGGAAGAAGAGGTGAAGTATACGAATGAAAAGGACGGAATAATTGTGAGAATAATTAAAGTAGGAAAAGTGATAGTGGCTGTTACATGCGTGTATAGGAGAAGAGGATAAGAAGGAGGATGGGAAATGATATGAAAATGGACAGAGGAAAAAGAGGATAGGTTGGAGTTGATAGAGAGGGACGGTGGAACAAGAGGGAGAGGTGTGAGACGAAGAAAAAGAGGTCTGCGTAAGAAACTCGAAACATAGAGAAACGGCTCGGAAGGGCAGGCGGCTTCTAGACTTGTTGGCGGAGGTCAAATGGCTTATTTGTAACGGCAATAACAAGAGGGACGAAGAAGGGGGTATGACGTTCACAGTTGAAGAGAACACCGTAATAGATTACATTCTGGCAGCAGAAAAGTGCGGTAGTGGGAATAACAAAGGAGTGGAGGAAATAAAATCGAAAATGGACAGTTGGGGGGAAGATAAATTAAGAGAATTCCAAGAAAACATAGGAAACGAGGAGGTAGGGAGTACGGAAAAGGAAGGAGTGGATATGCTGCTAGAAAAAATTAAAAGAGTGATTGAAAAGGTAAGGGAGAAGGTGAGACCGAAAGGTGATGAAAAGAGTAAAAGGTGAAGGAAGAAAAACAGTAGCGGGGGGCGAGGACAGTGAAAACGAAATTAGTAGGGAGGAGGTGAATGAGGCAATTGCAAGGCTGAAAAGAAACAAAGCAACAGGTAAAGATAACTTAGAGAATAAAACACTGAAATATGGTGGAGAAGGGGTTGAAGAAGAGATGGGAAGGTTTTGCAATAAGGTTTGGAGTGGCGAAAAATGGCCGGAGGAATGGAAGACAGGGCTGGTAGTGCTGTTGATTAGGAAAGCAGAAGGGAAAATATTAGAGGAATATAGAGGTATCACACTCATGCCAGTGGGCTATAAAATTTACACGGAAGTGTTTAGGAAGAGGCTCGAAAGATAGGTAGAGGAAAAGGGAAGTATACCACACAACCAAACGGGTTTCAGGAAAGGTATGGAGACCACAGAAAACATTTACTGCAAGGTGAAAGTGCGCCAAAGAAAACGAAGACTGTTTTGTCACCTGAGAAGGTGATGGCCACAGTATTTTGGGATTACCAAGGAACTATCCTCATTGATTACTTGGAGAGGGGTGAAACTATAACAGAAACGTACTATGCATCATTACTAAACCGTTTGAAAGCCGAGCTACGAAAAAAAGACGGCCACAATTGACGCACAAAAAAGTGCTGTTTCATCACGACAACGCACCGGCTCACACCTTCGCAATCGCAATAGCAAAAATACACGAACTGGGCTTCAAATTGATTCCTCATCAGCTCATTCTTGTTTGAGTGGTCCTAAATTAATAATATGTCAATGAGAAATACAAATACTAGCTTGTTTTCGGAATCTCTCACTTCATACTCATGCATTTTTGAAATTTACAATGTAGACATTCTTAAAATTAAAAGTTCCCCGAAATTCCACGTCGAATCTGAAGTTTTGTTGTTTTAAAAGGTTCATTATGACGCCAAAAGTAATACTATTTGACATCTTTCGCTGCCATCGAAATTTGACGAAAATATTGAACGAACATAATGAAATGAAGAAGGCAAATGAAGTTGAGCGTGCATGCACGGTGCAAGAATGGTGGCTCGCATTAGATGAACCGCACGGTTTTGTTGAAATGTCTTCAACCCAAATGTGCAAACAGCGAGGGTATTTATCTTGATTTTGTATCTGGGATGCCTCGCAACTATTTCCAGATAAAAAACAAAATCTTTGCTGGAGCAGTTTAAAAAAAAAACATTTTTAATTTCAAAAACACGAAATTCCCAGTTTTAGTCAAAATCAGAGCACGATATGAATAAAAGTTAAGAATTCAGAATTGTTTCTTGAGAAAATTTCAACAATAAAGGGACGCCCTCAACATTTTTCAATCCTACTTTGTTTTTTTTTAAACTTGAATTTTCGATCTCATTATAAATTTCTTTTTTTCTTTTTTCTTGTTTTCGTTTGAATTATCTTGAGTGGAAAAGCTAGAAATGTCCTCATATTCATATATTTTTTGAAATATGAAACTTCTTATTATAAGCCGATAATATTTTCAGAATGAAAAAATATCTTCAAGTTTTTTTTAAAAAACGGAGTGAGACTAAAAATTATTAAAGAAGTCTTTTTGTAGATCCTGAATCCTACAATTTCGGAAATAATAACTCTTAACCTCAAAATCCAAGCCAGTGATCTCGAAAACCCCCTTTCACCAAGTTTTAGGCAAATCGGTAAAAATGTGGAAATTTTCATCTGCCATATTGGATTCGTCATTTTGAACTTGTAACTTTTGACGTCGAAGTCGAAATTAGGGACCTCAAAAACCCCCTTGTACCATGTTATAGGCAAACATGTATAAATTTGACAATTTTTTCTGCCATATCAGATCCGTCATTTCGAATTTGTGACTTTTGACACAAAAATCGAAGGAAACAATCTGAAAAAACCCTTTGTACTAAGTTTCAAGCAAACCTGTAAAGAATTCAAAATGTTGATCGCTATATTGTATCCGCCTTTTCGAATTTTTAACTGTGGCGTCAAAGTAGAAATTAGCTAGCTCGAAAATCCCATTGTGCCAAGTTTTAGGTAAATATGTTGAAATTTCAAAATTTTGGCTGCCACATTGTATTCAACATTTTGAATTTGTAACTTTTGACGTAAAAATCTGAGTGAGCGATCTTGAAAAACCTCTTCAGACAAACGTTTGAGAGTTTAAACATTTTAACTGCCATATTGGATCTACTATATTCAATTTGTAATTTTTGACATAGAAGTCGAAATTAGCGACCTCAAAAACCCCCCTGCACCAAGTATTAGGCGAATCTGTGAAAATTTAAATTTTTGGCTGTCATATTGGATCCACAAATTTGAATTGGAAACATTAGCGCCCAAATTGAAGTTAGAGATCTTGAAAACCACTTCAAGCAAATCTGTAGAAAATTAAAATTTTGGGCGTTATATTGGATCCGCCATTTAGAATTTGCAACTTTGGACGTCAAAGTCGAAAATGGAGACCTTTAAGAGCCCCCTTGTACCAAGTATCAGAAAAATCCGTAAAAAATTAAATTTTTGGCCTCAGTATTGGATCCACAATTTTGTATTTGAAACTTAAGTGTCCAAATTGAAGTTAGAGATCTTAAAAACCCCTTCAAACAAATCTGTAAAAAATTAAAAATTTTGGGCGCTATATTGGATCCGCCATTTTGAATTCGCAACTTTGGACGTCAAAGTCGAAAATAGAGACCTCAAGAATCCCCTTGCACCAAGTATTAGGAAAATCTGTTAAACCTTAAATTTTTGGCCTCCATATTGGATCCACAATTTTGTACTTGAAACTTGAGCGTCCAAATTGAAGTGAGAGATCTTAAAAACCCCTCTAGGCAAATCTTTGAAAAAATCTGAAATTTCGGGCGATATATTGGATCTGCCATTTTGAATTTGCAACTTTTCACGTCAAAGTCGAAATAAGCGACCTCAAAAACCTCCTTGTACTATGTTCAAGGCAAACATGTATAAATTGAAAATTTTTGACTGCCATATTGGATCCGCCATTTTGAATATGTAACTTTGACGTCGAAGTAGAAATTAGCCACCTCGAAAATCCCATTGTGCCAAATTTTAGGTAAATATGTTGAAATTTTAAATTTTTGGCTGTCATATTGTATACAACGTTTTGAATTTGTAACTTTTGATGTAAAAATCTAAGTTAGCAACCTTGAAAAACCTCTTTGGACAAATCTGTGAGAAATTATAAATTTTTACCGTCAAAGTGGATCCGCTATATTCAATTTGTAACTTTTGACATCAAAGTCGGAATTAGCGACCTCAGAAACCCCCTTGCACCAAGTATTAGGCGAATCTGTGAAAATTTCATTTTTTGTCCGCCATATTGAATCCACAATTTTGGATTGGAAACTGTAACGTCAAAATTAAAGTTAGCGATCTTAAAAACCCCTTCAAGCAAATCTGTAAAAAATTTCAAATTTTGAGCGCTATTTTAGATCCGCCAATTTGAATTTGCAACTTTGGTCGTCAAAGTCGAAATTAGAGACCTCAAAAACCCCCTTCCACTATTTATTAGGAAAATCTGTAAGAATTTAAATTTTTGGCCTCCATATTGGATCCACGATTTCGTATTTGAAACTTAAGCGATCAAATTGATCTTGAAACCCCCTTTGGGCAAATCTGTAAAAAAATCTAAAATTTTGGGCGCTATATCGGATCCGCTATTTTGAATTTAAAACTTCTCACGTCAGAGTCGAAATTAGCGACCTCGAAAACCTCCTTGTACTATGTTTAAGGCGAACATGTATAAATTCAAAAATTTTGATTGTCATATTGGATCCGCCATTTTGAATTTGTAACATTGACGACGAAGTAGAAACTAGCTACATCGAAAATCCCGTTTTGATAAGTTTTAGGCAACTATGGTATGTTGAAATTCTGAAATTTTTTGCAAGTATATTTTATCCAACATTTTGAATTTGTAAATTTTGACGTAAAAATCAAAGTTAGCGATCTTTAAAAACTCCTTGGGCAAATCTGTGAGAAATTGAACATCTTAGCCGCCATATTGAATCCGCTATTCTTATTTTGTAACTTATGACGTCAAAGTCGAAATTGGCTTCCTCAAAAACCTCCTTGCATCAAGTATTAGGCAAATCTGCAAAAATTTTAATTTTGAGCCGCCATATTGGATCCGCAATTTTGAATTTGTAACTTTAGCCTCAAAATTCAAGTTACCGATCTTAAAAACCCCTTTAGGCAAATCTGTGAAAAAAAATTAATTTTGGGCGCTATATTGCCTCCGTTATTTTGAATTTGTATCTTTTGACATCAATGTTGAAATTAGCGGGCTCGAAAACCCCCTTGTTCCAAGTTTAAGGCAAATATGTTGAAATATCAGAAATTTGGCCGCCATGTTGAATCCGGCATTTTAAATTTGTAATTTTTGTCGTAAGAATCGAAGATAGCGATCTTAAAAACCCCTTTAAGCAAATCTGTGAGAAATTGCACATTTTAGCCGCCATATTGGATCCGCTATTTCCAGTTTCTAATTTTTGACGTCAGAGTCGAAATAAGCGACCTCAAAGGCCTCCCTGTACCAAGTATTAGGCAAGTCTGTAAGAAATTTAAAATGTTGGCTGTTACACTGGATCCGCAGTTTTTGATTTGTTTTAAAATTTTAAGATTTTCGTCGTTATATTAGATCCTAAATTTTAAATTTATAATTTTTGATGTCAAAGTCGAAATTAGCGACTTCAAAAACCTCCTTGTACCAAGCATAAGGAAAATCTGTTTAAAAAATTAAGATTTTGGCCGCCATATTGAATCCGAAATTTTTTAGTTTGTGGTTTTTGACGTCAAGGTTGGAAGGAGCGACCTCGAAAACCCCCTTCTACCAAGTTTTAGGCAATTATGTTACAATTTTAAGATTTTAGCCGCCATATTGAATCCGATATTTTGAATTTGTGATTTTTTATGTCAAAATCAAGGTTTTCGATCTTAAAATTCCCTCCACGCAAATCTTTAAAAAATAAAGAATTCTGGCCACCATATTGGATCCGCCTCTTTTAGTTCGTAACTTTTGACGTCAAAGTCGAAATTAGCGACCTCAAAAACCTCTTCGTAACAAGTGGCAAATATGGTAGAAAATTTTTATTTTGGCTGCCATATTGGATCCGACATTATGAATTTGTAAGTTCTGACGTAAAAGTCGAAGTTAGCGATCTTGAAAAACCCTATAGGCAAATCTGTAAAAAATTAAAAATTTTGGCAACCATATTGGATCCGTTATTCTGAATTTGTAACTTCTGACGTCAAAATTGAAATCAGGGACCTCAAAAACCCTGTTACACCAAGTTTTATACAATTCCGACGAAATCTTGAATTTTGGCCAGTTTTCAGTTCCTCACAGCCTACTGTGCCGTGCTCGAATTCTTCGACAAAGGAATCATCCGCAAGTGACTTTGTGTTCTTTTTGCCTGCTTGCAACTTTTTGCAACTAGCAAAAGCCCGAAGGTTTTTTTTCTGATAGGATTTGTTTCGAAAATCCTTTCTTTATTGCAAAATATGAAAGAGGACATTATTTTTACCCAAAAAGTGTATCTAGGCTAATCAAAATTTTATTCGATATTAGAATTCTTAAGGCAAACAGTTTTTCTCGATTTTTTTAGTTCGAGTGAAATTGGACTTACGTACACTAAAACCTCGATTTAAAGGCTGTCTCGGGTACGGCCTGCGATGGCCGTGAAGTCCTCCAAAGAATTTGTATATCGTGAACAGTCAGGCCCGTATGAACCACTTCCAGTAAGAATACATAATATTAATTGACTGTATTTTGTAAAAACGTGGTTTTTTATTATCATGAAGGATGGACCTTTTTTACATTGAAGATTAATGAGTGAGAAGAGAATTTTCTGCGTGTACGCGGAGAAAAAGATCTAGTTGGGGTAACGCAGATCCTGGTTAGCCTTACTAGACAGTCTAGTAAAACATTAACCAACAAGCTGTCTAGTTAAACACACCAAACAATCTAATTAAACTCTATCCAGTTAGCATAACACGATTTATGATATAACTCACCAGACTTCTAGTACGGCTAACATTTTCATGTTCAGATTAGGTAACAAGTTTTTCAGTTAAAGTAAGCAGATGTTTAGTTAGGCTTACAGCTCAAGTTTTAGATTATTTAACCAGCTGTCTGGTAAAAGTTACCGAATGTATAGTGGTACTTACAGTTCCACGTGTGACTGTTCCACAAGTTGTCTAGTAGAAGTTCATAAACATTTGGTCTAGTAAAAGCTACTTCATTTTTTGTTGAAAATAAAGGTGTTTAGAGGATCCTTGAGGTGGGTTTCAAAACGTACATAGTACAATAAATTTAAAGTTCATTTATTACATCAATTAATTAATCAGTCAAAGGAGCTGCTTAAGAGCAACGTATCGTGTGGCCTGAAGTATTATCATGAAAACAACATGGCGTTCACAGTGGAAGACAAGCAAAGGCATCTACTGCGTACACTGTGAACAAAAATCTGCTAGAAGTTATGTAAGATTCGTAAAATCACACTTACAAAATTCACCATTATTGTGGATATTATTCGAAAGAAGTATCGTTAGAAAAAAACCCCGGATTAAAAATTACGCAGAGATTTTCTTTAAGGCTTCTTGCAATTGCAAATGACAAGAACAACATGCGGGAAACAGAAACCAAAGCGACTGGAAGCGATAGCGCTGGCAACAAGACAGGCTTCTTAAATAGACAGGAGGGAGGAAGGAAGCGAGTAAAAGAGTGGTGGGGGCACTTTGCTACTAGATGTCTCGTTATTGACACCATTTGCCACAACACGACATATCGGTAACATATACTGGACGGCTTACGAGACAGTGAGTAGGAGTAACCAAACTTCTAGGTTAAATTTACTAGATTCTCTTAATCAGGTTCATCTGGTAGGTCTAACTAGACCTTTTTCTCAGCGTATTCTAAATCGAA